>JAODUH010083886.1:0-15064 GCA_027564835.1 Typhlichthys subterraneus
AGTTTGGGGTCCCTTACTGAAGCTGCTGCCCCCGCGACCCGACTCCGGATAAGCGGGAGAAGATGGATGGATGGACTTCAGCATTACCACTCCTGCCCACCGCCACTGGTCACTGATTGGCCTGACACCAGGGTGGCTGTGTGAACACAAACAGGGTTTCCCGACTGTAATCCCAGGGACAATTGTGCGGAGAGCAATAGTGGGTCGGAGCCAGGCTAAAAGCCTCCCTTCTCTTTCCTGCCCCAGTCTGAGTTTACAGGCAGAGATTACAGAGGAGAGGAGTTTTCAAATGTTTAATTGAGTGGCAAAAATCTGAAAAATTATTTTGTTTATTTTGTTTAAGAATATTTCGATTTTATGCTCAGATAAAAAATAGGAAAATAATAAACAGGCTACTAGCCAAAGTTGATTTTGATACATAGGGCCTCATGTACATTTATGTACTATTGTATTAGCGCCCGTTTTAGGCGTAATTACGTCGCATTTTGCACCTAAAAACATGGCATTGTATGTATGATGCACATGGCTAAAACGCTATTCTGTCTTCTGAAAAAACACAGGATAGCAAAATGCGCTTTCCTATTCATGCATATGCATTCATGGGAGGTTCAAGGGGAGATTGAAAGTGTCCTGCAAAAATATGGGAGGGGAATGCGCAAAGAGAGAGTGATTACCTATTCCGTTGAATGTATGAAAGCTGCGACGCAAAGCGCAAGTTGGTTATGCGGTGATGATTCTCTGCCTCTGTTTTAAGAAACCCCTGCAGCGCATCTATGGTACTTCCAGGTCACACAAATGTCAAACATCAACAACAAAACTCAACAACATCACAATAGCTATTAGGGATATAATTATCATGGGTCAATCCCTGCTCTAGCTAGCCTCTTAAGCCTCTTAACATGTATTAACCTCTTCATCACTAGGCCATCTTCAAAGTTGTTTTTCTTGCAAAAACATTGCCTTACATTAGACAAGGTTTTTTGCAGTTCTGAACAAGTTACAAAGCTTTTGGTATTAAAACGTAGGTAACCTCTGTGAGATTCCAATTCAGGTTAAATATTCCATGTAGATGACACGGCTCCTTAGTAAATTAATCTCAAATACAGCATAAACATTTTTTTTTTTTTTTTTTTTTGCCTGATATAATGCTATATATATTGATGAATACTTTATTGCGCTATCTAGAGTGTGTATCTTAACAGACACAACTGTGATTCATACACTCATGTGCTGAAGTACAGGTATCTGATCTCTGTTTTATGGTTCCACCAGGCACGTCACTGTTAATCTGAGGATCAGTTTGTCTTCAGCGCTCAGTTAAGACCAAGAGACTGCCAGGGATGAAAGAGATCTTGAAGAATGAACAGAAGCCAAGAAAATGGAGAGCAGATGGCAAGGTCCACCGGGACGGGAAATGACATTAAAAGAGAGAGAGAGAGGGAGAGAGAGAGAGAGAAATATAAGCGAGGAAAGTATAAAGTGTCTCGCCAACATGAACGTTGTCGTGACAGCATCTAGATCTTAGTACACGTAGATATGAAGACAGGAGTAGCGGTGGGCACACATAAATCACCCTGAGTGGTGATCTGGCATTCATTTAAAGGGACAGGACCGTTGGAAAGGAGGATGCTGTCTGTTTAGGATTATAGATAAGGAGCAAAGGACTCTTATTGTGAAGTAGTTTCCCTTTTAAAAGCATTTATCCTTTGCAGGAGAATGTGCTTGGCGTGCATTCTGAGGCGTAGCATGGATTACTGTACACTGGGAGATATAGACCCACCGTCTGATGGCACTTTTAGCAGAAAGTGAAGTAATCTGAAGTAACCATCAAAATGCACCAATGCTACATACACACCCAGTGTATGTAGCATTGGTGCATTTTGATGGTTACCTATCACAATGATTGGTTGATTCTATTTAGGACTGTTCATAATGGTTTTACATGGTTCGGGCTAACTTATAATGATTATTTAATTATTTCTTTCACTAGATTATAGCAATAAAAGTTAGTATAGTACTGTAAATGTTTCAGTACAGTAGGACAAGGTAAGGGTATACGTTTCATAACATATGGCAATTCAGTGTGCTTTACAAAAAAGATTGCAGCAAAAAAACAAAACTTAATAAAAGAATAAGATAATAAATAGGAAAATGCGTACAAAGAAATATAATACATTTAAATACAACAGAGTAAAATCGATTTTTTAAACGTCCATTACCTAATAATTAGTAAATCACTTAACCAAAGGGCCTTTGTTGTTTTCAAAGAGACTAAAGTAAAGATTCTGGACATGCACATGTCCAGTGAGGGTGAGGTTGAGGTTGGTTCCAGCGATGTGCCACATAATGCCTAAAATCTCCTTCACCATGTTTGGTTCTGACAGTAGTCTACTAGCACATACATACATAGGATACATGTATTCTGGACAGAGTCAATAAATCAATGTGTTAACCTATACATACAGTATAACATGGTGTGGACATGAAGTCTATACAATTATTTTGCCTATACATGTAATGTGTTTTGGGCATGAATTCTATGCAGTAAGCATGTTAACCAATGCATTTAGCATGCTTGGGGTATGGATTCTTTGCAGTAAACCAATGCAGTAAGCATGCTGGGGGCATGGAGTTCATAAACAAATATGTTAACCTATACAATGCATTTAGTGTGTTGGGGACATGAAGTCTATACAGAAAATGTGTTCTGGACAGCGAATGAAATGTGCGTGTGGTTTAATGCACATTCCTCCTCCTAAGGCAGATGTTGTGAAATGTAACACTGCACAGTGGAAGGAAAAGTTTAGTATTTCCAGAAACACTGCCTGCCGAACAGAACATATATATTTTAAGCATGTTTAAAGCAATACATAGTGTTAATTAAATAAACCAACTTATTCTCCTTGCAGAATCTAACTAAAAACTAAATTACTTTCACTACACTACACTACCATGTTCTTGATAAATCCATTGTTGAAAGCTAAACCAGCATTCAAAGATTAACGTTTTCTCCAACAATACCAGCCCTTACAAACCTATAGACAGCAGCCACAAGTCTGCTACACAACACTTTTTCTTCACAACATTTAACCTTGTTGAAAACCCTTGATATCGCACAACTTTTTCCCTATTAAACTCTATAATCTTGCTTTACAAAATGTCTTAAACTCTAGTGGAGGTTTGGTTTAACACAAAAACTGAAGTTTGACTCAAGTCAATTTGTGCTGCCAAATCCATAAAGATGTTCCAGGTACAGTTACTGTAGCAGGTTCCTGGCACAGCTTCTAACATAAATCCACAGATAATCAAATGAGGAAGCGGAACTATTTCTTAATGATTGTAAAATACATATACATTAAAATGTTTTGCATGTATATGTAAATATTCAACTTTGTCTGAAATTAAACACATCTTAACACAGCATACCATCTTTGGTTATTACAGAAAACACCCAAAGCCGTGTTTGTTGGCCTGCGAAAACTGGCAAAGATCAGACACTCATTTAGTTCAACAGGTTTATTATACAGGGAGTTTGGCTTCTGCTGGCTTTACCGTATCCCAGGACAACTGTTAGCTCTGTTAATAGGCCTAGCCTTTTTGTCCATAAAGTTTCCTATATTTCACCCACTGTTTATAAGTCTGCATCCTTTATTACAATTTTAACAAATAAAATAGATGTATACATCTGAACATAGGCCTATTGCAGCGTGTATTCATACGATATGTTTAGAAGGAAACAGCTTTGACAGGATGAGGCTATTTATTATTATGTAGCCTACATTTAGCGTGTCTCATGGAGTATTATTATGGACTACAATATTCTAAAAATCTTCATTTAAATATATATTTTTAATTAAAAGTAACACACAGCAGAAGATTTTGTATAAAATCAGGCCTGTCTACTAATTGCCCCAACCAGCCCCAACCAGCCCCAACCAGCCCCAACCAGCCCCAAGCAGCGCCAACCAGCCCTAACCAGCCCCAACCAGCCCCAACCAGCCCCAACCTTCGACAATGTGTTTGTGGGCTCCATCACACATTTCCCATGTTCCATAACAGGGATATGTGGTCATGTCTCTGACACATGCAGAGCATTAACCCCATTCCTATAGTCTTGTTAGTTCCACCTGTGTCATGGTCATGTCTCATTTCCTTCACCTGCACTTCAACATTGGTAATCAATGGTCTCTCCCATTTAAGCCCGGGTGTCTTCCCCAAGTGTAAGTGCTTGTTATCTGTGTTCCCATGCCCTGTCTGTGGGTCGTATGTTTGGGTCCCATCTCCCCTCTCCTCAGCATTACAGCTATACTGACCCCTGCACCACAAGCCATTCATTAAGTCACACTTTGACTCCAGAACACCAGTGAGCCATGTAACGGATACCTTTACAGACACGTCAGCAGGCTTTAGACAGGTCCAGAACTATGATGCAGTTTAAATCACAGACAAGAATAGTGAAGCAGGCTTTAGACAGGCCCAGATACATGATGCAGGTTAGATCACAGAGAAACATAGTGAAGCAAGCTTTAGACAGGCCCAGATACATGATGCAGGTTAGATCACAGAGAAACATATGAAGCAGGCTTTAGACAGGCCCAGATACATGACGCAGGTTAGATCACAGAGAAGCATAGTGAAGCAGGCTTTAGACAGGCCCAGATACATGATGCAGGTTAGATCACAGAGAAGCATATGAAGCTGTGAGCCAGGCTACAGATTGGTCCTGATTTACGACACTGATTATTTACATCCGAGAGAGATGTGATGAGACTGATTATTCGCCGTTATTCCACCCTGAAGGCAAGCCCACATACAGTATGTAGACTCAGCCCAGGGGTCTGGACAGACGCCACAACGTGTCTTGTAAGTTAGAATGATTGCACAACTACAATTAGGCGAATGTGTTTTCCCAAAGCAAATTACATTACAGAGTAGAATATTCGTATTATGATGAGCCCCCAGCGATGCCAAGAAGCAATAATCCACACTGATTTGGACCATGAAGAAAACGTTTGTTCTTACTAAGGAATCGCACAACGTCACTTCCGGGCGTTCGCCGACCAGACGAATAGGGATTGACTTCTTATTGGAGATCGCCTCGAGAGGCCAATCGAGGAACTGCAGATTTTGGCACTTCATTGTTGGGTTCGTTCTTCAATGGGAGGTTTCCACTTGACCCAAACCCTTGACCATACAGCTGGAAGTCGAACACCCAGACCACTATGCTGCTACATGCAAACTGACGGCTTGAAACACTGAACATAGATATAGATATAGAATAGAGGGTCCTTTTTCCCTATAGTTAACACACATTATATGGATAAGGATGTATGTGTGTGTGTGTGTGTGTGTGTGCTAAGCTTGTGCCAAGTTCTGATTTATATTAGATACCCCCTAGCTGGCGATAATATAGCGAGATTTATCTTAAATGTGTTTGTGTGTGTGTGTGTCTTTTACTGCTGATACAATCTATGAACGCACACACACACACACACACACACACACGCACACACACACACACACACACCACACATAACGAACACAATCACATGCAGCTATGTGGCGCACCCCATATGTTTTCTCCTCCTCCCATTCTCCTGCTAGCCAAAGCAAAGCCACGTTTCTTTCCCAGCAGACAAAGACTCATTGTGTCTTATAAGACCTCCGCTAGACCCACAGAAGTACTGTACACCATTATGCACTTTATTAGAACCAAACAGCCAGATATGCTAGGGCTTTCCTCATCAAGCACAGTCAACGTGTTTCTTCATGTGGCGAGTCAGTTTATTATGAATATCAGTTCCATTGTTTGTGGCCAAAAACCTTATCTTCTGACCCCCCCTCCCCAACAACCACCCCATCCCCTTCCTGAGTAGGAGGAAAAGAGAGAAGGCGGGAGAGAGAAGACAGAGAGAGAGAGAGAGAGAGAGAGAGAGAGAGAGAGAGAGAGAGAGTGACCAAAAGAAACCCAAAGAGAGAGAGAGAGAGAGAGAGATAGATCGATCTGTGACTTTTTTTTTATGACGTCATCTTGCACACTAGCTAGGCCATTCCATTACGTGTTCTTCGAATGTCTTTCCTAGCCTCGGAAGGAACTGACTAGGAAGGCACTTGGAAGGATCCTTCCTACCAAGGAAACATCCTTGACATTGAGAAACACCCTGTTTCCCCGTGTTCCTGGTCTTCCTCATGTTAATTTCTGTCATGTTCTGCTGTCTGCCTCCATGTTTTCTCCATGTTGCAGTCTATGTTTCCCATGTGTTCCAGTCCGTGTTTCCCATGTGTTCCAGTCCATGTTTCCCATGTGTTCCAGTCTGTGTTTCCCATGTGTTCCAGTCCATGTTTCCCATGTGTTCCAGTCAGTGTCAATTGTACAATTGTCATTGCCACTCATTGTCTGTGCCCAATGGTCTGTCTTTTGATCCTGTATGTAAGACCTAGTCTGTAGTGTTTGTCGGGTTGTCATTTTATGTCTGTGCTTGTGTCGTCTGCATCTGCCCTTTGATTTGGATAAAAAACCCTGAAACCACGAAATCTGAGTGTCCTGCGTTTGGGTCCACCCTGCCTGAGAGCCTGACAACAGTATACTTCTTTATCTGCTATTAAAGGCTAGGATTTGTTTATTTTACTAAATCCTACACCTTACGCAATTATAGGTGTGGCACGGAAAACAATGAACTGTAGTTATTGGAGATTTTTAATTTTGTCAGTATAGTTTTACTGCATTAATAATGACATTCGTTAGGCGCTTGGCAGCATAACATAAAAACTCTAGTGGCTCCTTGAGTTACCACTGGTTAATTAAAGTGCTGCAATTCTCAGAATTAATGACATTCTTCATTTTTTTTGTGTCTCCCCCACTAACCCTTCGAAGATATTCTGGCCTCCATTGCCTGGCAACAGAGAGGACTGCATTCAAAGTGGAAAAGATGCTCAGGTAAGTCACTCAAACCATCCAATCACATTATCCATCATCTACTATGCCCCTCCCACGCTTTATTGACTGTAATGTCCTGAACCACATTAACTCCCCGATGCTTCCTCCGGACCCTGCGGTGGTTTTACAATGATTGTCTGATCTCCACCAGGGTCTCTATATTAGCGCTATAAACACCCATGGTGCTATAAAAGCCTTTCGCTGATGCATCCATCAAACGCCATATGTTCTGAATTGCGCGTGGTGGATTCTGCCGCTAGCATGCTAGCCAGACCGGCGTAATGTAAACCAGCCTCAGCAGAAGACTGCAGCACTTCAAAGTTTAGTGTGTAATGGCTGCATTATCACACTGAAGGTTTTTGTAATCTGCTGTCTCTGTAAAACATTCCTGGAATAAAGTATTACAGTGGTTGGTCAGCCAAAGAAGAGTTGTGTGTTAGATAGAGCAGAGTCTTGATTATGCATGTTCATCCACACACAAATAAGTAAAACCCTGGTCTGTTTCCCAGTGAATTATGTTATAGTGCATCATGCCATCAGTAAATCATTACATCATTACATTGTAATATCATTATAGAATTGTTACATCGTTTATAATTAGAGTTACATTGTTACATTGAATTTAATTCAGTGGTAATTTGTTACATAATTATGTTGTTACATCATTGTATACACTATACAGTAATTATATACATTGTTAAACATTGTTACATACTTATATGTATATGTGCTCGCAGATATCTGTCAGTGGTACTGTGACAAACAGGTTTGGGAAGTAACTGATTACAACAACACAAAAACAGTAAATGTAATGTATTACAGTTACCAGCTAAAATAGTTGAATCAGATTACATCTTTTTTTATGTGAGGATTACTTCTAGGACTATATTGAACAATTTAAAGGAAAGTTTGCAGAAGACAAATGGTCTGTTCTCTTATTAACCTTTCATTAACGTCAATCAATAATTGAAATAAAGGCCTACTTTAATCTGATCCCCTTAACAACAAAATAGAAAGATGCACACACACATACACTTACTTATGAGAGGGCGCATGAAGTCAGACAGCTGAGTCAATCTGGAAATTGTTACCTATTGGTGTGTGTGTGCGCGTGTGCGCACATCTATGTGTTTAAAGTGGCAGGTGAGGCTTTAGTGCCTTGTATCAGTTGTATTACATGTTTCCTCTTTTTGTTACTCACAGTGTGAGATGTGCGTGCTTGTGTGTGTGTGTGTGTGCGTGTGTGTGTGTGTGTGTGCGTGCGACAGTGAACCATAGGCTGCCTGTGTGCATTCCGTCACGTCCCTCCAAGTCTCTTGGGCTTTTACAGACATAATGCACGGAATGCTGTTCCATCCCTTAGTATAGCTCTGTTAACCATGACGCACGCACGCACGCATTATATACTGTATACCATGTAGATTGTAGTGTATACTTGTAAGTATCTCTCTCTCTCTCTCTCTCTCTCTCTCTCTCTCTCTCTCTCTCTCTGTCTCTGTCTTTCTGTTTCTTCCTCTCCTCATTTGTAAATATAGTTTAAATGTTATTTTACCTTTTACACTTCATGTCATCCGTTCTGTATTCTGTTATGTTTAGGGATGCTTCAAAAGGAAACACGTCTGTTTTGATCAGGCTTTATAAAGCAATCTAGACAACATATGCTTCCACATGTACGGTTTGAACTCCCGAGCTGTCTTGGCAAATGGAGAAATAAGAAACAGCCCTCTCTCTTCATCTCCTTCTCCAACGCTCTCCCCAACTCAATTCAAATATATTACATTAAATGAGCTTTATTGGCATGAACGTTCAAATGACAATGTTGCCAAAGCATCAACTAAAACAAAAAGCAAAATACAATCGTTCGGTCCAACAGTACACAACATGAACAACAATGCCACATCAACATTGTTGTACATAAACTATCCCATAAATATCCTATATTGTCCAACCACTCCTGCTTGTGTGTGTGTGCGCTCTCTCTCTCTCTCTCTCTCTCTCTCTCTCTCTCACATACTCACAATAGACTGCAGTTATACTGGCACATTCCCAAGTGTATGTGTGTTTAGCTTTGACAGTGAAAAGTGTAGTGTTGTTGGAAGAGAGCATGCACCGTCAATCCACTCTCTCTGGGTAAATAAGTAAAGCAAAGTAAAGCCTTAACAACCTCATTCCATCCATGACCTAGCCTGGCTACCAGTTTGAGTGACTGTCTCCATTGTGTGCCCTGTCTAGAGCTCTAATACTCCCTGAGATCTCTAAATAGTGTCTTTAGACAAAAAGAGATATTTCCTAGGCTTTACACCTCTGTGTGTCCCAATCAGTCTTCCAGCTAACAAGACCACACAACGTCTGCAACAAGCCCCAGTGAGAGAACTGGAGCTAGCATACAGATATCACACGCAGCTAACGAGAGAGAGGATGTAGCAACACATGTTGTAGTTTGTATTCGTTTGTAATTACAGGGAATCCAGCTTGTGCTTAAACACTTTGCAAAGCAATAAAAATTGATTGCAGCACTGGGAATAGATGCTCTTGTATGTAATGGGTTGTGTTATAGTTCCCCATGAGTTAGGACGCCATAAATACAGCGAAGGCAGATTTGTAGGCCACTTGAGGGCCCCCTTGGGAGCGTGTGAGATACTCTTGCAAGGTGAAGTGGTTATGAGATGATCTCAAGATCTTAATGAGGGTGTTGACATATTAAATAGTTATTATGTTAGGCCGGTGATCATCTGCGCGACAACATTCACACAAGCTGATTGGTTGGTCAGCCGTGTATTATATATAGAATTGATTAATTTGATATAGAATGAAATATGTCTACGCCCGCTGATATGTACATTCAATATAAATCAAATAAAACAATGAGCAACAGGAGAGAGAGCATCTTAACTGATTGATCAGCTCATACATATTCATTGGCATAGTAAAGTATGAAAACAAGTATGCATACTACAGCTAAAACACATATAATACATAATACAATATAAAATAAATAACCCATAGAGACACCCTACCTTATTCAGATACGTATGGACTGCAACAGTGACACACAGCGGGCACACATCTCTCTGAGGGTGGGTGGCTGTGTGGCTGTCAGCTCCCTCCCATCGACCCACAGCTTGTGTCCCTGAGGGGCTGTTACACCTGGCTAGACCACACAGATGTGCAGCCTCTCCACGCTGCTGGAGGTGGTTCATTATGAGTGAAGGTGGTTCATTCAGGATGAGGTGGTTCATTCAGGGTGGAGGTGGTTCATTCAGGTGGTTCATTCAGGATGGAGGTGGTTAATTCAGGGTGGAGGAGGTTCATTATGGGTAGAGGTGGTTCATTCAGGTTGGAGGTGGTTCATTATGGGTAGAGGTTGTTCATTCAGGATGGAGGTGGTTCATTATGGGCGGATATGGTTCATTCAGGTGGTTCATTCAGGATGGAGGTAGTTCATACAGGGTGGGAGTGGTTCATTATGGGTGGAGGTGGTTCCTTCAGGATAGAGGTGGTTCCTTCAGTGTGGAGGTGGTTTATTCAGGATGGAGGTGGTTCATTCAGGGTGGAGATGGTTCATTATGGGTGGAGGTGCTTCATTCAGGATGGAGGTGGTTCATTCAGGGTGGAGATGGTTCATGATGGGTGGAGGTGGTTCATTCAGTGTGCATTCAGGGTCATTCTTTAATCTCAGTACAAACAAACAATTGCAATACAAGTTTGGATCAGCGTAGCTTGTTCTATGTGCAGCGGCGATGTTCAGAGCAAGTCTATTAATACCAGTGTTGTTTAGTACAGACGTGGGCTTGGTTGGAGAGGGGAGGACTGTGTATATAGTCATGTGAACTGTCTTCCTCTGTGATACATGGTCTGTTGTACCGGGATCTGCATCAGGAAACAATTCAGTGTTCAAGTGGCTGGCTGTCACTTTGACAAGTACACTGGCCACACACACACGCATGCACACACGCACACACGCATGCACACACGCACACACGCACACACGCGAGCACACGCACACACGCACACACACACGCACGCACGCACACACGCACACACGCGGGCACATACAGACCCTGTGATTGTACGAGTTTGACCTTGTTCACCTCAGAAGTGACAGCAAACCTGCTCTTGTCTTGGTCGCCATGACGCCTGGTTTGGTCAGCCGCTGTTATTCTATTCGCCACAGGAAGCAGGAAGTAGCTCTGCTCTTTGTTAAAGGTGGAGTCAGCGCTGCTGGAGAAACATTGTTGACCTCTGAACTCAATCGAAACAAAAGGTCCCTTCACCACCACTGGCTGCTCCCTCAGAGGCTCCGCCCCCACATTGTTCATGTAGGCTGGGATAGTGTTGTGTGGTGCGGTCTGCACCACTTTGTGTTGCTATTGCTAGAAGCACCTGATTCTTTTTCAGCCTGCACATACAGAATGGGCAGCTAGTAGTCCGTGTGTTACCTTACAATCGCTGAGCACACCTTTAACCTCCACGTTTTATCTCACAATTCTCCTCTTGTGTGTCCATTTGCAAATATAACATTTTAGATACTTTTATGTACTTTGCATTCTATTGTCTATGTGCGATTATTGATACCTGTTTCTATTAATTTTATTCTGCCCATTATTACCATTATTATTAAAGGCAGGGTGAAATACTCTCGAAAGCACTTCAAGCTCAATCAAAACAATATCCCTCTGCAGTGCCGCTCCACACAATGAAATACATTGTGAAGAAAAGCAGCTTTTTTACAGAGCCAGGGATGTGTAGAAGTAGCTTGCCAAATGCAAGGTGATATTTGTTAAATTTGAGAAAATGTGTATTAGATTACAATTATCTTGAAATAACTGACTTTACTTTTAAGGGTAAGTGGAGTATACTGGGGAGCCCAGCACCTGCTATATGCCTTATTGGTTTACTTCATATAAGCACAAATGTGGCTGTGATGTTTTGTAATGAGGTCTGCTGAATTAAAATGTCTTTCACATGTAAGAGCCAATATAAACGTAGTCAAAGCTGCGAACCAAATATCTGGAGAGACGCATTATAACCGGGACGCTGGGGCTATCACGTTTCATCTAATAAAAAGCATTGGCCCTCTTCGGGAACATGTGGGATCAATATGTTTTGTTAAGAAATCATATTTCCTCTTTTCAAACCCACAAAGCCAAGCTATCAGGCGTTGGATTATTTCTATGCTTATTTTTGTATTTATTTAAACGCCTTTTGACCATTTTCCAACTGTATTGTGAAAATTGTAGTATTTGAGTACTTTTCAGATGATAATAAGTATCCAGTCTCTAAACCCCAGAAAACCAGTGGGTTTAAGTGGAAATGCCAGTGTAAGTGTCTGTTTTCTGACCTGGCTAGAGTTCTAATGCTCTCAAAGATACATCTGTTTTCTGACCTGGCTAGAGCTCTAATGCTTCCAAAGATACATCTGTTTTCTGACCTGGCTAGAGCTCTAATGCTCCCAAAGATACCTCTGTCTTCTGACCTGCCTAGAGCTCTAATGCTCCCAAAGATACCTCTGTTTTCTGACCTGGACAGAGCTCTAATGCTCCCGAAGATACCTCTGTTTTCTGACCTGGCTAGAGCTCTAATGCTCCCAAAGAGGTCTCTGTTTTGTGACCTGGCTAGTGCTCTAATGCTCCCAGATACCTCTGTTTTCTGACCTGGACAGAGCTTTAATGCTCCCAAAGATACCTCTGTATTCTGACCTGGACAGAGCTCTAATGCTCCCAAAGATACCTCTGTTTTCTGACCTGGTTAGAGCTCTAATGCTCTAGCCAGGACAGGATTGATTGAAATCATAGCTCTGTCAAGTATAAAACAGGCTTCACTCTCTGTGTGTGTGTGTGTGTGTGTGTGGGTGTGTGTGTGGGTGTGTGTGTGTGTGTGTTACAGACAGAGTGCTCCAACTTTGTGCGTCTGCTGCAGCCCTTCAACCGCACCCACCTGCTGGCATGCGGGACGGGGGCCTTCCACCCCATGTGTGCCTACGTTGCCGTGGGTTACCGCGGGGAGGTAGGGCCTGATGCTAATGCTACACACACGCGTGCACACACACACCCACACACGTACACACACGCACCCACACACACCAACACACACACGCACCCACACATCCAAATTACAATTAAGAGTATTTTGTACAATGTGAAGGTATTCCGACACAGGACTGTAAGCAGGGTGTTCCCTGGGATGACAAACTGCTGCGGGAAGCAGCTGAGGCCAACACACAGTCTGCTGCACAGAAACGCAGAGGGAATGGAATTTAACAGAGAGAGTCCGATGGACGGCACTTCCACATTCGATTTTTGAAAGGGGGGGCTTTTCACCCTTCATGCAGAGCAGAAGGACCCAACCTTCCATGCAAATCAATGGGGAGGTCCACGGATTTCACAATAATATTGCCTGTTATTTTCTCTCGATAGTGACACGCCCACTTAAGAGACCAGAAGCGCTCTGGCTTCCATTGAAATGCATTACAGTGCACCATCTTGTTGTTTTTCCAGTATCTTTGGTAAAGCTCTCCAGCACAAACACGACCCTGGACCCTGGACGGTACCAGGCATGCTTGGCCTGACCGGAGCGGTGTAGCACAGCCATTGTTCTTTGTTGGTGGGGGAACACATAGGACAGCAGGTCAGAGGAGAAGGGTCTGGATGTTCTGGAGGGGAAGGACCACACCTGATGGATGACGTTGTGGTTTAGCCTCCAGTCATCATTCTAGAAAAAGTTGGTTTATATTTTTGAACTAAAATCAAAACAAAAACACATTTCCCTTCAATGCCATAGGGTGCTCCCTCAGAAGCTCCGCCCCACACATTAGAATAGCATTAAAGAGTCTGGGATAGTGTTGTGTGTGGTGTGGTCTGCACCACTTGGTTTGTGCTCCTAGAGCCAGGGCTGGGTAGAAACACCAGATTATTGTATCAGCGCACACACAGAACGAGCAGCTAGCAAACAGAGGAGATGAATTTGAAAAAAAGTGTATTAACTTTAATAGCCTTTTGCTTCTAACAACTTGTGTGTGTGTGTGCGTGTGAGTGTGCATGTGTGTATGTGTGTGTGAGAGAGAGAGACATTCCCATGGGGTCATGTAAGATGTATATGTGTTTAAGTTTTAAACCTGCTAAGACTCCTGTCTGATGTCATGTCCCCTGTGACCATGCAGACCCTACTGTGTGTGTGTGTGTGTGCGTGCGTGTGCGTGCGCGTGTGTCTGGCAGAGGGCCCAGCAGGAGTCAGTGTATGTGTGTTTAAACAGTGGTTAAGTGGCCCCTAGAACACATTGTGTGCGACCTCTCTCCCGGGAGCCTGGGGTCACGACCCACACAGACCCTGGGTGGGATGACCTCTGAACTCTGAGGTGTTTCATCCTTGTTTGGGGAGGCGACATGCCACCAGACCCACCTTACCCACACACACACGCACACGCACACACACACACACACACACAAACGCACAAACTCAAACACAAAGTACACACACACACAAACAAACACACACACGTACACACACAAACCCTGGCACTGCCTGAACTGTGTCATGATGTGAAAATAAACCACAGAATTTCAGTGCCAAAGAAATTCATGCCACACACACACACACACAGAAACATAAATATGCAGTGATTCAGTAAAGAAAACATGATTAAAAAACATACAGTCACACACACACACACACACACACACACACGGAACTTATTACATGCTGACATTTATAGATAAAAATTGCATAATTTTTATAGTAATACAGTACACACACTGTGACACACACACACTCACACAAACGTGAAAGGCATGGCCAATGATGTGGACAACTTGGGAACCATAGATGTTAACCCACATCCCAGGGTTGATTGAAGTCTTGAGCTGAGAATGATGAGCTAGCCAGTAAACTAGCATACATTGAAATACAATCAGGAAGTTTCATTTCCTAGGGCTAAATATTATATATTCACAATAGTCAGGTTATTGGGATATGGAAGACTGTAATTGTTTGGGACTGAACCAATAAGGAGGAAATAATGTGATATAAAGGTTGTGAATGTGTGTGTGTGAGTGAGAGAGAGAGAGAGAGAGAGAGAGGGAGGGAGAGAGAGAGAGAGAGAGAGAGAGAGAGAGAGAGAGAGAGAGAGAG
>JAODUH010083897.1:0-15062 GCA_027564835.1 Typhlichthys subterraneus
ATCGAAATTAATATCGATATTGCAATTTTCATGATCAATATCGCAATATCACATTTGATCAATATTGTGCACCCCTACTCCATACACACTCACTTCCTCACTGGTTACTCTACTCTGTCAGGAAGAAGAGGATTATCGCCCATAGGATTACAGTAGTATTAAGATTACACACACACACACACACACACACACACACACCCCAGAGTTAACATCTGAATTACTGTAATGTGCATGGCTATAGAAATATGTACTGCTCTGGCTTTGATCACAGGGATGAGGAGATAATCTACAACATGTACTGTACATGTTTACATCACACAATTAATATGGTTTATGTGTATGGTTTTGGTAACTGCTGTTAGCAAATATATTGTTGCAAATGCCATTATTGTTGTTGTTGTTGTTATTATTATTATGGTTGTTGTTGACAACAACTACAACCAATGTTTCATATAGGACAACATGGAACATTCATCACTTCACTTTAACCTCAACTGGTTATTACTGTTAGCCTGTGTTTCAGGTGCTCTATACTCAAAGTAACAAATTACCTCCTTTGAGCAACTGATGGCTCAAATTCCATCTGAATTCTTTTAAATTTACAGCTATTAACATTGCCATTGCCATGCCATTTTAATGAATGTCTAAACACCTGAGCCCGTATCAAGGCCCTATTCTTAGTTTTATTCATACATTTCAGAACATTTTCAGTGACCAGATAATAGTTAAAACAGTGGTTCTTAACCTTATTGGAGATACTGAACCCTGCAAGCTTCATCAGTGCATTCACCGAACCCTTCGTAATTGGAAAAATAAAATATGATTTCTTCAAAACATAGGTATATATTGTATTTGTGCACAAAATGAACCATGCATCAGTTGCACACAAAATCACTGTTCAAAGAACAAAACCAACAAAACATGAATTTCACACAAAGACATAACTCAGTGAATTTACTGCAAATCAATGTGCCTTTTAGATACAAGTTCAGAAATGCGCAGCTTCACCTTGGCAAGTGCCACTCTCATATAATTTTTGCAACAAAGTCTGTTTCTTTTCTTAGTTTTCATGTCTACCATCCTTGAAAAGGATTGAAGATACGTTGTAACAAACTGTATCTCAAAGGCTTTCTTAGCAATTTTTGACGTCGACAAAAATGGCCCGACATTGCTAATGTGAACCGGGCTATACTGTGTGTGTCTTGACCCCTGTCGAACCCCTGAGAGCGACTCAATGAACCCCTGGGGTTTGATCGAACCCAGGTTAAGAACCAATGAGTTAAAACCTCCTATTGCATATGGTGTACCACAGGGATCCCTTTTTGGTCTGCTTTTAATCCCTGTTTTGTATGCTGTTTAGTCTCCTTTCATCACTATGATGACAAAAAGAATGTTGGCACAGAACGTGAGTCAAAATGTAAGTTTATATTGTTCAATCCCACAAGATTACATCAACCTGATAGTACAGTATTGGTCCCCAATGTAAAGCCCCCTGCTAACTTGAGTTACTAGTAATGCAGTGAGGGTTCTCACTGGTTGTATATGACATATCACTCCTTGCTTATCTCCATTCGCTCCCTGTTCGATTTGATTTAGAATTTACTTATCACTTTTTCATCATGTAGTTAGTACTCCTTTATACAGTATAACCAACTTTTGCATTTAATGTTTTTTTTTTTGGTTTTTGATTTTCATTATTATCAATCTGTTTAGTATTGCTATTATTGGTCTATTAGCTGTCTCAGTATTTTGCTTTAATTGTGTTAGTCAAAGCACTTTTTACCTCTGTTCATAAAGGTGATATATAAATATGTAGTGTTGTTCTACTGTATCTGCTTTACCTCAGTCTATTCTTCTGTGCACTAATGCCAACCATAACAGGTTTAATCAATTCTCTTCAAATAGCCGCAATGATGCCTTTTAACTATCTCCCTTTTAACAAAATTTGCAATGGAAAAGAGGCACCGGTCCACTGTTTGCGGTGGTCGGAAGCTCACAAAGACTGTCCGTATTCAAGGCCCTCTCAAGTAGCCTCTGTAGCGCGCGCGTGCTTGTGCGTGCGTGCGTGGGTGAGTGCATGTGCTGGATGCAACAGATGATCACGCCAAGGGGAGCAACACATTAGACGATATTCTATAATTTGCATATCAGCACTCCCCTCTCACTCAATCTTTCATGCTGTCAGAAATTGATGATCTGCAATTACACAGCACGTGTCAGTGCATAAACATCATACTCCACGGCGGCTATTCGTCTCAGCATATATAACTTCCAATAGAAACTGTTATCCCATGTAAACGACTTCGTCTAACCTATCATAACTTTTAATTAGGATAGGTTACTAACCTGAGGTGCGTAACCTATAGTAGTTGAGCCTATTTGAATGTGACAGCTACGATCATATTGCTGGTTCAGGTGCAGACACGCTCATAAAATGACAGGTAGGCTGCAAGCTGACCTATGCAAATAACTCGGTGAGGCTTTTGCGTTTCAGTTCAACCACTACAACAACCTACTACAATATGGAACTGTTCTATTTCCTAATTTAATAATAAAGACCAGCAGCCTAAAAAAGTGTAATTAGCATACTTACAATATTTGTCTTCTCCGGAACTTTTTTACAACAAAGCTTCGGCTCAGCGAAAGCAAAAACGAAAAACATGCACACCGTCACATTCGGTACAGGAACAAGAGGTAATTCCAGTCGTCCGCTGATTGTACAGCGCCGAGACTGACTATTCCCTCTGTGGTGCGCGCTCCCGAAACTCAACAATCACCTGCCATGTGATAACCTTCTGGGGGCGTGCACAACAAAACTATTAAGCCTATTGCCCAGTCTGTGTTTAGTTTACATATGTGGTAAAACGGATAAACCGTGAAAGTCGAATAACAATTATCATAATCACAATGTTTAAAAATGTGTGCTTTTAATGTTTAAGAAAATAATATAGCCTAAATGTAACTCTTATTTAGATTGCTAGATTCTAAATAAGATTGAATGTTGTCGAAATAAAAATGTTAAAATATTGGAACATAGCTTATATTGTTTCTTTAAACGAAATTATGAGACATTAATGGCGTATGTTTGGAATGTTAGGGAGAGCTATATTCCATTAAGAAACACGCTGTTGAAACCAAACGTGGTTAAAACGTTGCGCTTGAGCCACATTTTTCTAATGACTCAATATTGCCATCTAGTGGTAAAGTTCTACATAGCATGTTAATCTGTCGGTTATCTATGATGAACGTTTTGTTGCACAATAACCTCGCACACAAAAACACTGACCAAGATAATTAAAAAAATATAAATATTCATTAAATATAAATTAATAAAAAAACTAATAAAAACTCGAAAAATAATTAAAATAAAATGTATGAAACATACATCCAAACAATTGTATGTGGTTGATTTGTGGAATGGAAATCCTAGCAAATAATACCAGACATTGAAGGAGTAATTAACAGCCTACAGGCTATTTGAAAATAGTGCTGATTCAATATAGCCGATATAGCCGCAAGCGGCGATCATCGGGGTCCAAGCAGAACAGCAGCAGTCGCGTCATCTTTTCTGTCGAAGCGGTTCAGCGTCCTCAGCAAGAGAAATAAGATGTGGATTTATACCAATGTTAAAAGCAGTGGAACGGACCACACAATGCGAACTTCGTAGAGCAATTTTGTTTTCAGATACAATAATATCTAAGACTGCCATGGATTTGAAGATAATGGAGTTTTACATTTAGCGGACAGAAATCCTGTTCAACTCCCATATCCTGTTAAGTCAGACGGACCCCTAGCCTGACGTACCCAGCTCAACTACAAAACAATTAGCGCTAAACAATAAATATTTACCGAAAGTGTGTCAGATTGTTTATTTCGTAATATTCCATCAAATCCAAAAGCAAGTGTTATCAAAAGAAACTACTATTATTTTCCTTACTTTTCCATTGTCATTGTTGTCTAGCTACAATTCGTCCTGATCAAAATGACTAACATAACATTAGTGGTGTCATTGCTTTTGCTAGCCAGAAAAACATTTTGTAAGGTCTTCTGTTGCCATCTTCTGGATGATTTGCGCTACACCATATTACATAAATGAGACAAAGCGTAAATCTGTGCCCCCTTGTGGTCAATCTATAAAATAAGTTTCTCAAATGAAATGTTCCGTTTATAGCGCCCCTATGGACGGAATCTCACCAAATTTTTGGAACTTCCACAGAAACTAGGATGGATGAGGTATTTCCAGTTTCATAGATTTTTAATGTTTACATTCAGAAGATATTGGCAGTAGAGTCAATATGGACAATGCCTTACAAGTTAATTGGCTCATAACGTAAAAACGGTTTAACCAATCAAAATTCTTTATACAACTTTTTATCAGCATGGTGTGGAGATGAAGCACACCAAATTTCATGTTGATCATGCCTCAGACGAGTTCGTTTTCACACCTATTTCAGGAAATGTAAAAGCAGGAAAAGTTTGGCTGTGGAATATGCAGGTTATGAGCCCATTTGATTTAGTACATTATAAAGAACTAATGGTAACAAAAAGTTTTGATCTGACTCATGCGGTTGCTGAGATATAAGCAAACATGCAAATGTACTTATTATGGCACCCCATTGTGGCCAAACTCTTTCAAATTTAAATTGTACTATTCATGTGCTACACTAAATAAGCATATCAAGTTTCAAGACAATCAACCATTCCCACTGGCCAATATTGACTGCTGAATTTTGATTGGCTGTTTGGCGGCCATTTTGGCAATTCAGCCAATTGGCACTTGAGGACATGTAGTCACATTGGGCAATGTATAAGTGTGCCAAGTTTCAGATTTTTAGGTAAAACAGTTCTTGAGATATTGGCATCTGTCAATAGCGCCCACTAGGGACGAAATCTTACCAAATGTTGTGTTCTTCTAAAGAATGTTGTTCTGAATACTCGTATCAATTTTCATTAAGTTTGGACATGGAAATAATAAAATATAGGCCAAAAGGTAATTTTGGGCCACGCCTTCAAATTTGATTGGTGCACAACTTTGAAACGGAAAGTCATATCAAAATTCTTTATACAACTTTTTGTCAGCATGGTGTGTAGATGGTTTGTACCACATTTCGTGAGAATTGGATGAACGGCCTCGGACTAGTTCATTTTGCATGAACATTTAGCTTTTTCAAAATGGCAAAAAAAATTTCCAGGCGGAAATGTGCGCGACTATGCCCATTCGATTCGGGAGCGAACACGTGGAACTTAAAAGCTTATTTATAGCCCATAGGGTTCTCCAGATATAAGCGAAAACGTAAATGTGGTTGTTATAGCGCCACCTAGAGGTGTCTGGATACAATATTATTTTCGGGAGATCCTGTACGCGATTGGGACATATCTACAAAGTTTGGTGCCTGTAGTGTGCATATTTTCTGCTGCCCGTGTAGTTTTCTGGGGAAACAATAATCCTTACAATTCCAATAGGGCTCCAGTAGCTTCGCTGCTTGGACCCCTAATAAAGAGTAGCCTATCTGAATAATTTATTTTCAGAATAAATATTGCTAGCTAAACTGTAGCCTATGCAATAAATTCAATGGATTATACATAACGTAAATTACTGTAACCAGTATATAATCAAAATGTCTTATTTAGCAGGAATATTATCTGAAATTGTGATGCCTGGCAGTTTTCTTTTCTAGGTCAGAGCTGATTCATAGCAGGCAATGTGCGTCTGACATGAAGAGTAACGAATGGATGTAGCCTACATAAGTAGCCCTACTTCATTCATAAGAATAGCCTAATAAACTATATTTAGTATATGTAGGTTGCATATGTTTACTGATTACATTATCCTGCCTCCTTGGTTAACAAGTTACAGGAAATAGTAGGCTAGCCTATATATATATATATAATCACTAGAACAATATTTTAATCAGTCTACAGACATTAAGAAAAACGTGTCAGGCATTAGGATGAGCCAGCCAACTAGTGTAGTAGTACCGTACGCCTAATAACCTACTAAAACGGAATGACTGTTACCACCACATGCACATACTCGCACACACACACATACATACACAGAAAGAGAGAGCGTAAGCTAAATATGCCTCCCTTCTATCTTGGTCCTCACTGGACAACTATCATGCCCATCATATTTTTCTAGCGTGAACTGTTTTCTAATTGGTCAGGGAAGTCCCTATGGCAGCTTTCTAACTCTTATTGGTTGAAAAAACTAGGTTAGTGGTCCGACAAGCATGACGGGGAACAGAAACTGGGTCACCGATAGAAAAACGTTTATGTCACAGTCCTGACAATCGCTGGGATTGCCACTGCATTTTACATAGCTATCAATGGATGGGCATAACCCGTTGGATCTAATGTAAGTATAAGTCGAATATAAGTCTACCCGTTATGGTTGTTTTGCGGACCGGGGGTTATGTGTTTTTTTTTTAGCTATTACGGAAAACGTCGATGTTCCTCCTGTGCTGTGTGGTCATGCCAGTGTTTTCCAGAGTAGAGCAGGGGAGGGACATTGGCTATTTGGCCAAGTCCATTTTCTTGACAGTTCGCGTTCCTTCGCTAGCACTCATGCTAGCGTTAGCCACTGCGATTCATATTACCGTGTGAATATATGAAATTGTATTAACCACCCATTTTGATTGGCAATGTAAACTAATACATGTGTAAAATGACATGCATTTTTCATTCTCCGTGGTATGTTTTTTTTAAACTAACAACAGCAGCACGATCGAATAAGTCAGCAATGCTAACCCATGCTATTAATATAGATGTAAACAGGCCCGCATGTACAATATGTATACAATTTGGTAAAAAACAACCACCCTCGTAAACCAGTACGGTAACAGCATAGCCTCCATCGTTCATGAAACGCATTCACTATAACATGGATGCTGAACACGCTCCAGACAGAATTCTGATGCAGGTTATTACTGCTAGGACAGTAGTAGAGCCAATTTGTATCTTAGAAATATAATTACAAGTTTTTGGCAACACATATGTAACAAACCCATCATCCAATGTGTTTTAAATCCAATGTTGTATTTGGCTTTTGGTTGGGATGTGGGCTGGAAATACTGTCAGTGCGCTCATCAAGCGCAGTTCAGTACCGTACAGTACAGCACCAGTATTTAACTTCTCTTTTTTGTTGTGGATTCACGATTATTCTTAAAACATTTAGGCTAGTATCGTAACAATGTCCAATTAATTATTTAACAACAACTGCAGTAGTGTAATCACAATGTTGTAGGTGTTTATGATGACTGATTACATTAAATATTGTTTATTGCTAGTGTAATGTATTTTCATGCTTTTATGCTTTTACATGCTTTTACTGTAGTTTTTATTCTTTATTCTTGCTGTTATTGTTACTGTTCATATCTTTGTTGATAAGCTCTCAGTGGGCAACAATGTAGATTGTAATCATAGCAGTTTTCATAATCATAGTCCACAAAAGGTGTTTAGGTTACCTTGACCAATTAGTCCACTAGTGATTTACAACCTTTGTTTTGCTAAATGCCAATGCAGGAACAGTTTACTAATCACAAAATGAAATTAATAGTTAACATTAATTATTACCATATCTGCTACTGGCATGCAAGTATTTTGTGTATACAGTATTACTATAATGTAGGAATGCAACATAAAGTTAATCTTATTGTCACTTTTAAATATCATCAGTCTGCAGGTTGCATAAGCTTTTCTTGCTTACAGAAAGACCAACAATGCTTTGGGTCAAAGCTTTTTGGAGTGCTTTTAACCTAAGCCTTACTTATTACTTACATGTTTGGCTAATCCATGTCATGTAGTTTTAAATGAATGACTATCTGGCAACAGGGCTAAAATGTATAGGTATTCTGTGATATCAGCAGGGAGGTGTTTTGTTCCCGGTAACTATTGCGTCATTCCTCGGTAGCGGTGGTACAATATCAAGCAGGGGTCAGGGGTTTCCAAGATCTTGATAATTGGAAGATATTGTCAAGTAATGCCATATTCCTTAGCTTTACAATTGAACATGCTTGAGTTTGACAGTCGAGGTGAAGCTGTGACTCAGAGCCTTTTAGTTCAAGGACCATTTACAAACATGAAGCATGAATGTAGTGACAGTGGTGCCACATTCACAGCCAACATTTCAGATAATTACAACTAATTATCTTAAAGGTAAAGTATTAGGATTGTAAGCTAATACACTTTTTTGTTAAATTCACCAAATACCTTACCAAATTAAAAATAAAATACCGATTACCATTCTCTGTGCCTACTGAAAAAGTGACTTCTACACAGCCCAGGCTCCGTAAGTAGGAACACAAAGTGGTGAACACCGCTCACAACAACATGCTCTAGGCTTCGCAATGCGGGAGGGACCACCCTATGGCATTGAAGGGAGAGGCGTTTTTGTTCTCAAGAATAACTGGCCCAACCTTTTTTAAGATTTGACATTTGCTAGGTGGCTTAATTGACTTTTAGGCAGTTGACAAGTTGACAATCTACCTACTGCGTGACTTGAGAGGATGTACAAAGTAAATTAGAGAAATTGAGCTATTGATTGCCTGTAGAAGAAGCATACGGTAGGTAATAGTTGAAATGGAACCTGGCCAGTGGCCAGTTTGAGACCATGGAGACAAGTTGACCTAGTTTCTACTCTGCACTAGTTCCTTTCACTGTTCAGTCATGACACAGTGGTTTTTCTCTTCTAGCCCAGAGCTTTAGCCGACTAAAATGGTTTGCCGAGCCTTTCCTGACCTAATGCTGCACTTCAACAATGGGTTCTTCCAATCTTAGCCTTTTGTATCAAAACTGTCAGCTCTGAGCTCTCTCTTCCCTTTTAAACCTTTAGGTGACCCACTTCTGAGGTTCAGGGATTCAGAAGCAACATAACCTTCAATAGGTCCCAGTTTACTCCATTACGATTTCTGTGGAATCTTAACGTCTTTTCCATCAAAGCTAAACTGTCACCAATTATGCTTTGTTTTTTTTTAAAGCAGACATAATTGCAATACATGCAATATTACGCTCTCAGTGCCCCTGCATCACTGCTGAGGCTATAGTGGATGGGTTGATATAGATGTCAGCCTTTGAGCGCTATACGGGGCGAAGCAGAGATATGTGCGGACCACTCAATATTGCAACAACTGAGGAGTGTAGCTACCTTTTTCCTTTTTATAAACTACTAATTCAGTCAGTGAGCAGGTGTCCGTCTGCAAATCAAATAAACAGCTGGTCTCTTTAGCTCTTCCCACTGTTTGTTGTACTGCAGTCAGAAATGGGGTAATCATGTGTCATTGTCTTTGTCATTTTATGAGATAATTAGCTGTGTGTCAACTGGGGATGTAATGGACTTGAGATGTTTTAAATAGGCAAACAATTTGTTATTTCTAAGAGGGGAAACAAATCATTAGCTTGATTATGTAAACAATTGTACAGTAACTGCTTGGTAATAAGTTACGTTTTAATTATCTCTCAAACATCTGATGGATTTTATTTAGAATATTCCCCTGTCTTCTTGCAGGTAGACCAGCTACTCCAAAGACTACATCTCCAGATCCTATCAAACCGAATGAGATTAGTTTGTGAAACTAAACAGACCAGATTTAGCCTGCCCATTCCAAGCCACACCAGAAGACCTGTTTAAGTTTCATATCCAGGTACACTCTTAGCCTGAGAGAGAGCCTATATTATGATAGGCCTGTCTGTGATTAGTCCTGGCAAAACATGGCAACAGTTGTGAAAATTGTCTATTTCTGTTAAGTCACAGTAGGAGTAGTTACTTCCTTTTTCTTCAAGCACACAATGTGATTATGCTTCATGTTTGACCCAGATTGCCCCAGAGTTTTGGTGTAAGTTTCTCAGGAAACTGTGCATAGTTTCCCCCCCAACCTCGCCTTACTGCAGTGGTCACCAACCCTTTTGACTTGAAGTGGTTAATACTGTAGCTTGCAACCCTGGCCTGTATCTGTGTAGTGTGTACAGGAGAGGGTGTGAGCTATCAGCTTTGATCAAGTCAATTTCTGCTACACAAATGCAGTCTGACAAGGATAGCAGTAGCTTAATAAAATAATTTTTTTTACAATGATGTTAAATTGCCATCATGCTACTAAGTCTGTGTGTGTGTGCGTGTGTGTGCGTGCGTGTGTGTGCGTGTGCGTGTGTGTGTGTGTGTGTGTGCGTGCGTGTGTGTGTGTGCGTGCGTGTGCGCATGCTTGTGTGTGCGCATGCGTGCGTCCCTGCAGTCGAGGGCTCTAGAGTGGATGGAAGGAGATGATTTTAACACAGAGGCTGTGATGAACATCTGCGGTGAGTGGTTCTTCATAAGTCCTTCCCTACTCTGTAATGACCTTTTCACTTCCAAATGTTCTATTTAATTAAACCGAAAACATATATTCTACTAATTTAAGTATGACCGTGAAATATTTCAGCAAAAACAATCTTTTTTAGATTGTTCAAGTCAACAATAGCTGGGTTTACATGGACACTTTTTTGTTGTTTCGGGTTACCTGTTTACAGCGGATGTTACCTGTTTACAGGGGATGTCACCTAATCGGGTCTGATGTTTGCATGCGCCATCGCAACTTATCAGAATTGATGTTAAACATGCACACATCATCAAGCTCATAATGTACCGTGTCCCGCTAGCATATAATTTAAACCGGCTAGCTTCTAGTTGTAGGTACGTCGGAGAGTGAGGCTATTTGTGTGACTGGTGGAGAAATGTACGGCTCCAGATGCCAGAGAAATGTATAGAAATGCGCACACACTGGCCCTGGCTACCTTAACAGAGTATTGGCTACACCAGACACTGCTCCACGTCCCCTAGCTCTGCCAGCATTACATTTACAACACAATACATACATTTTACAATACATTTTGCGTCGCAGATGATCTGATGGCAGACCAGAGGATGGACATCTCGTCTACAATGACTGACTTCATGTCTCCCAGCTCCACCGACCTCATCTCCAGTTCTATCAGCACTCCTGGCATGGACTACACCCGCAAGAGGAAGGGCAGCACCTCTGACTACCAGTACGTGCACATGCACTCATACGTACTGACGCGTTACTGTTGGTTACCAAGGGTACCGGTGTCTTCACAATAATACACTAGTCTATATACTAGTGGTTCTCCAACTGTGGGTTATAGGTGTAGCAAGCTGGTTCTTACCTACAGTACAGTATGTTCAATTACAGTGTTTCTTATGTGTCCAAGTTCTCTCTAATTTGCTCTGCCTCATTACAATAACTTTGTAATGAGGTGTTTCCAAATCGATAAGGCAAGCAGAACTAATCATAGAGTTTAAACAAGCATGACACTCATACCAGTCATGAGGGTGTGTCTTTTAGGGGTCCTGGCTCTAACAGTTTGAGAACCACACTGGCCTCGGTTGCATTCTGTGTGCATGCTTTCTGTTCGTTCTTCTTGTACACCTTGCCCTGGAGTTCTTAACTCCATCCGTGCTTGATAAGAAGGTTATTAACACATTGTTTTTCCTCATAGAATCGATGGCTTCTCATTTGAGTAAGTGCAAACATGACTTGGTTAGACTTAATAGCCAAGTTAATTCTAATCAGAACGTAGTCAAGATAGTTGACTGAATGTGAATGTTTGTACAGTAAGACAATACATACAGTGTGTGACTGTGTGTATATAATAGAAAATAACTTTTTTTTTTATTATTCTCAAACATTGTACTAGTGTAGATTGTAGCTGTGATGATAATTTACCATTTCTTCCCCATAGGGACACAGACCCAGACAAGGATAAACTAGGAGGGTAAGAACCCCTTGCTGTGACACTATATAAATGATTAAGATAGTTATCTTCAGCAGCGTAGATCAGTGCTTTTAGACACAGGCCCCCAAAAGGGTGTGGATCTATGTTTTTTATTGCAAGCAATCACTTCAGAGAGGTAGGGGGAGAGAGCTTTTGTAAAATCTTCTTGTTATTTGTAATTTCAGTGACCAACAAGGCCGGATAAAGAATGCCAGGTACTCTTGTCATTTATAGATAAGTTAGTATTTCATTGCTTTTTTACTTTTCTTTTCTTGGCAGTTTGCAGACTGAACTGTGATGCTTTATTATACTGGCCAAACACGAGCATATTATACATGCTACTCTAGGTGTACACTCACTGAGTAGTTAGCTAGTTATGAGTTGCAGTTGTTTGCTAATGCACTGTGTTTTCCTCTTGGCTGTCCACAGAGAGGCCCACAGCCAGATTGAGAAGCGACGGCGGGACAAGATGAACAGCTTTATTGACGAACTGGCGTCGCTGGTACCCACCTGTAACGCCATGTCCCGCAAACTGGACAAGCTGACTGTCCTACGTATGGCTGTGCAGCACATGAAGACGCTGAGAGGTGAGGAGCAGGAAGGACAAACGGTATAAGATGGCGGTTGCTGCTAGCTTACCTCTCTTGGGGGAGTTGTATTTAACGTTAGCATAATTTGTTTTAGGCCTGTTGTTGCAGCTTCTAGCATGCTTGTTGTAGTCGGCGTCTGCATTCTGTCGGCGTAATGCGGTAACTGGACAATATTCTGATGGTTGTTTCCGTACTCTACTCAGGTGCAGCTAACCCCTACACCGAGGCTAACTACAAGCCCTCGTTTCTCTCAGATGACGAACTAAAGCACTTGATACTACGCGTGAGTTCAGCCCTCAGCATTTACTGCAGTGTACGGTTGTACACCGTTGCTTTTGACTGTACTTTTTTTGAATGTGCTTTTCTTGAAGGCAAATTAATTTCAGGGTGAAAAGGGCATATGCAATATGTTTAGTGGTCGTATCCATCCCCACGATTGAGCATGATGCCTAATCCTAATTCCTAATGTTTGCAAATGGTCTGTCTGCATTGTGTTGTGACAATGTAACCTACAGTATCTGCTCTAGATCTGAACAGGTCAACTAGGACACAGCAGGAAGTCTGAGGCGAAGGTTGTGCTCGCTCCATGTAACTATACACGTCTTTGTGATAAATCTAGGCTGCCGATGGCTTCCTGTTTGTCGTTGGGTGTGACCGTGGGAAGATACTCTTTGTGTCGGAGTCTGTCTACAAGATCCTCAATTATAGCCAGGTATGTTTAACACTTCATGACTTCGCTTACATGGCTATTGTGTGAAATTTGCAAGACATGTTGGCTCTCTTAGATGTTATTCTGCTAAAGCCTTCTAAATTGTGATGGGCAACACATACAAGCATTCAGAGCCTTGGGCAAAAATGTGTTTTATCATTTTCATATTCTTAATCTTATTTATATATTATACAATTATATATTATATATTAATATACTATTAAATGCACTCTTTTGGGGAAAAACTTAAACAAATAAGTTCCCAAAATAATGTAATAAATATTTTTATTAACCGATTAAAGGGTGCATTTTTGCTCCATTTAATTTGAACATTGCCAGGCTATAGTGACATTTTTTGTTTTTTATTTATCTTGAATTTAAAACTGCATGCTTTATGATAGACTTTTTGTTTCTTGAGGACTACATTTACAAACACACATTCCACTATTGATTATGTAAACACTCAGTATCAATAGAGCGCATCAGGAGGATTATGAGTCATTGTGGTGGAACTACAGATTAGCAATATAATAGTGTGATGATGACCTAGTTTCATGAAGTAGTAAACATTATAGCTGCTCTACTGAATTCTGTTGCTAAATGTAGTTGTCTCTTTCTAGTTTCCTAGTATAAGTAAGTATATCTTCTTTGTTTTATTGTTTCTCTTATTTTTCTCTTATTATTCTCATCGTGTTGTCATTCCCCACTGTTGCTTCTGCAGAACGACCTGATAGGTCAGAGTCTTTTTGACTATCTTCACCCCAAGGACATTGCCAAGGTTAAAGAGCAGCTGTCTTCCTCTGATACGGCCCCCCGCGAGAGACTCATCGACGCTAAGAGTAAGCGACAGGCACCTGTGTTGATTTGATGCTATATTTGCTAGCATGTATACCTCTGTAGGGAGTTGATCAGCAGCCTTACTGATCGTGTGTGTGTGTCTGTGTTTTCAGCGGGACTGCCAGTGAAAACGGACATCACGCCCGGCCCGTCCCGACTCTGCTCGGGCGCCAGGCGTTCTTTCTTCTGCAGAATGAAGTGCAACCGGCCATCTGTCAAAGTAGAGGACAAGGACTTCCCCTCCACCTGCTCCAAGAAGAAAGGTACGCTTCTCTTTATGTATTGAGTTTATTTCATTCCTAACTTTCTGCTGTCTTCCTTTACTCTATACTGAGTATCCTAAACATTGTCTGTCTTTGTCTCCTGTCCTCCTGAAAGTAATAATGTTCTTAGTTCATTTGAAATAACTGACTGCCTCTGTTATTAAAAGCTGCTGCATGAATGGTAAATGATTACCATGCATACTTGACCTTATCCCGTTCAGACAGCAATGTAACTGTATTTCTTTTACACCTAAGGCAGCATTTAGTTCCCCTACCCCCATCTCTGTTTAGTGTTAACAAGGAATCACGGCTCTGTAAACATGATAGGGTTACGTGATACAACTAAGGAAGTAGACTTCCTCATTTATCTTGCCTGACTAGGTTGCTCGTTTAAAGAATTGCCTGGAAACATAGGTTTGTTATATTGCAACAACATTATATGTATATGCATGTATATAATACACTTAAGATGTAATATAACCGGGCCAGTTAAATCATATTACTTTCTTTTCATTGCATTGTCTGAAGGTCATGGTCTATGACAATGTGACTAACATGCGTTTTACTTTCTAATTAGAACTCAATGGGAATTCAACTGAGGTTTTATGATCCCGATAACAAGTTATACAATATATCTCAGCTATTTCACTCGTTCGTTTTAAATGTTTGTCAGACTGGGAACAAGAGCATAGTGCGTCTCTCAATATTTAAACACAGAAAATAATAGTTTGTGTAGCTTTCTAAATGAAACAGGAGTGTCTACTATGACTTCAGGCTTCAGTGGTTGAATTTGGTCTGTGAACCTTCTAACGTGTGTGCCGAGAGACAGTCGGGGCCAGACTTCTCAAACTTTTGATATTGCATGCTGTCAGTCAGTTAAAGGAAGTGTGGACCAGG
>JAODUH010083908.1:19932-36309 GCA_027564835.1 Typhlichthys subterraneus
TGTTCTTTCAACACCGATTGGCTGCACAGGCTTGAGTGCCAGACAGAGGTGGGGGTGGTGTGTGTGTGTGTGTGTGTCCCTCCGTGACATTACGACATGGCGGCAGAGAGACATTGACATGGAATGAAATAATGTAATGATTGATTGCGCAATACTCGAGAGGCATCTGTAGAGCTGCCTGAGCAGAGCAGGTTTGATCTGTGTGTGAGCGCGTGCGTGCGCATGTGTGTGGCCATCCATCTCAGACTCCTCTCCAAAATGGCCTCTTTGGCAGCTGACGTGAAAAGACTTTGAGGCTGTTAGTAATCTGAGCCTTGTGCTCATGGATGGAACAGGAGGGAGAGAGGGGGGATGTTGTCTCCCAGCTCTCTGTCAGGCTGGGGAATAGGCCCAGATAGTGACCCCCTCTGTGGGCTGGCCTGGGACCAGGCAGACTGTGGACCCTGCGATCTGCTGCTCCCTGTGTGTCTGTCCCAGCGTCGCGTTGAGCCCGTGGGACTGACTGCCGTCTCGTCTCGTCCCTCATCTCACCGGTTCTGGCTCTGCTCCGGGTAAGGTGCAGCTGGCACCCAGGCTCGCCTTGAGCTGTGAGTCGTGCTGTCCGTCACCTGGCCCCCGCCAGCGGCCCCAGAACTGACCCTCGGCCCGCTGCCGTTGCCATGGCGCTGGGCGAGCAAGTGTGGCGGCCTGCCGTAGCTAGGGGACACCGCTACAGTAATGTCATGCATCTGTCTTAACAAGCTAGCAGTGAGCCACCTCGCTCTGCTCAGACTGCCATGTCATCATCGTTTCCTGTTGTCATGGCGAGTGGAAATGGAGGGTTTTTCAGGAAATGTGTGTGTGTTTACGCGTTGCCAGTGAATGACCTTGCTGTAAGCCAAACTCTCTCTCTAGTGTAGCGTGTGAATGTTGCATGAATGGCCCATATCTGGTGTTTAGCAGCCCCCAGTTACTAGCCTGTGTGTTTGTCTGCTTCACTGGGAGGGAGAGGGGGAGGGGGAGGTGCGTGCCAGTGTTCCAGCAGCTTCTGGTCACATGACAACATGCCTCATGGCTGGGGGAGACTCACCTCTCCTTTGCTCATCTGGTAAACAGGCAACCTCTGCTGGCACTCCTTGGTACTGCAGCCCTGTAAGACCAACGCGGTCTGCTGGATGCTTTGCCTTTAATTTTGGGGTGCACAATATATTGACTCAATATCACGTAACATCATATTGAAACTGTCGCAGTTGTTGGGAGAGATGTGTCTGTTGGCAACATAAGATGTGTGGCTGATGGAGATGGAGGAAAAATTAGTAGCCAATATGAATGCGTCGGTAGCTGACTGTCATCTGGAATAAACCCAAATGTTGTAAGGTTAAGAAAGCTCTTTTTGGTTTGATATGTTATGAATACATTTTATGCATTTTCACAAACCTTTTGTGTTTTACTTCAAAATGTGATCAAAATGAATATCAATATTGCAGTTTTCATGATCAGTACCACAATATCACATGTAGTGAATACCATGCAACCCTACTGTGAATGCTGTGCAACACCTTCCGTCCCCCACGCCAGCCCTGCAGGAGTGACAGGCAGTGCCACATGTGGTTATCGGTTCAGACAGTGCAGATCAAAGCTCTCTGCGGACGTGCTAATGTGTCTTCCTTCAACATCACTCTGCTATCGCACACCTTCTGTACCTGGGCGGCTGTTGCAGGTTTGAGCATCATTACCATTTATGTTGTTGTATTTTAAGTCAATCGGGGATTGTAGAGATGAGGTACCTTTTTTTTTTTTTTTTCTTTGTGGTGAAACATGGAGCCCAACTGTGACCTTCTCTCAGCCAAACCGGCCACACAGCGTAAAGGTGGAGTCAATCATTCCGGATGAACAGGACACAGGTTGCCATGCCCGGCCAGGATAGTGTGTGTGCGGTGCGGTCTGCACCACTTTGTTTGTGTTTCCATTTAGAGAGCCAGGGCTGTGTAGTCTGGCCACGCTCCATTGGGAAGTGTTAACGGTCTGCTTCATACAGGTCGTAGGTCCAGCAGCTTTAAAATTAATTAATCCCGTTTGAATAAATTTTTAGATCGCCTCATCTAGCTCTACCACCATTTAGAAACACGCTTGACTTAAACGTCATCTCACTAACCCACTCTGATTGGACCGCCGGAAGGGTGGCTGTGACGACGCTAACGTGAACGTGGTTTACAGACTATAATCTCAGCAAAAAGATATTGAGCTGAGAGCAATAGTGGGAGGAGCCAGGCTACCCTTTAAGGCTATTCTGCCCACATCAGAGCTGTGATTGCCATGCCGACTGGAGCGTGACACTGAGCGTGCACCAACCCTGTGTCGGCCTGGTGGAACATCAAAGCACAGTGACCCGAGAGCATTTCTCACGCATACTTACAGGTAGGCCGTCTCCGGGGCTCGAACCCAGCACCTTCCACCTGGTTTTGCAGCAGAAGTATGAAGGAGACCAATGACTTGTGAAGCTATGCTAGAGAATTAACCACCAAAGATCACATTTAATTGCTTGCAGCCACATCAGCAAAATGCCTAAAAGACGCTGGTTGACATAGCGTGCTAAAATAATCCTCTGACATTGTGAAATATTGACTGTTCTTAGCTAGGTAACGTAATTGAGCATATTGTTTGAGCTGACTGTTTCCCTCCAGTGGGCCTAAACTAGGCGTACCGTCTCTGCCTGTATTACTGATTAAGTGAAATATTTAGACAAAAGTCAACAGCTATACAGAGTTAGTTCTGGGTTTCCTACCTTGTTGTTAGTGCATCCCGTCACACAGCAGCTTCTAAGCATGCTTTGGTGTTTTTTTTGTTTTTTTGTTTTTTTTTGTTAGCAGACAAAAATACAAGGAGGTGTCGTGCCAGAATGTGTACGTCCGCCGAAAACTGACCAAAACGGCAAAAGTGCATTTTTTTGGGTTGCATTCCCGCTATGAAGATATTTATGATGGTAAAAAAGGACTGGAAAAAATATCATCTAGGACACATAGCAGGTGACAAAATGTTGAGTCATAAGGATAATTGCAAAAGTGATTGTATTTTATATTTTATATCTGAGGCTTAGCGATGCTTGCTGGCCACGTGTGGAGGTGTCCCTGAGAAAGACAACTAACCCTAACTGCTCCTCCTGGTGGTCAGATGGTGCCTAGCATGGCAGCCATCACCACCGTGAATGTGAGGCAGTCACTCTTGTGCAGCGCTTTGAGTGGCCTGAAGGCTGGAAAGTGGCTGTATAAATGTAGTCCATTTAAATGAATGTGGAGAAAGCCTTAACTGCCCTTTAAATAGTCACATGGGCCTAAAAACTGCATGTATACAGTCACCAGTTGAAAATTACAATAACAAAATAAGTGTTTAGTTGAGTGCCCATGAAATAAGGTTTTAAAAGCTTTTCTGACCCCACAGGTTACACTACAGGTAGCTTGATACGCAACGCAATGCTGCAAGCTCTACGCTGCGCTCCATAGGAAATGTCTGAAGTTCCTGTGAAACGGTACGCAACTATGCGTCCAGTATGTAACGGCGTAAATAGATTGGGTTTGGCGAGTAGTTACAGAGTAAAATAAAGAGGATTGGCTCCTTTCCTCCAGCCCTGTATTGCTGTTATTACTGACTTCTCCTATAGAGTTCCTCTCAGCGGTCTAGATGCCCTGGTTCCTCTATGTGGTGTTGTTCATGTGCAGTGTTGTTCATGACTTAATGTGCTAACGGCCTCTCTACCACCCCCCCCCACCCCCCCCCCAGGTCTCCCCATGTCCGTGAGCCGTGAGCTGCGGCTCAACGGCGCCCCTCCACTGGAGTGGACCATCGCTGTGGTTACGATCTTGTGACCCCCGCCCCCCCACCCACCCCCCCTGTCCTCCCCCTCTACTACCAGTGATCCCCCCCCCCCTTTACCTTGACGCTGTGCTGTGGGGCGTCATGAGCATAGTGATCCCACTGGGCGTCACCACACCAGAAACCTCCTACTCAGACATGGCTGCTGGATCCGAGTGAGTGTTTCACTACACACTGTGTGTGTGTGTGCACTATACTGTGTGTGTGTTTATTTAACCTGTAGTTAACCAGGTGATCTCATTGAGATTAAAACTTTTTTCTATGAGAGATGTGACCAACATGGCAGCATGTTTACAGTAGATTCACTAAGGCTGGGGGAAAACATTGATACTGCATAGTTTCACAATATTTCCCATGGCGATAATATATCGATACCCGGGCGCCAAGTATCACAATCATTTTTTTGTGTGTAATTTTTCTAATTTTAAATTTCATTATATAAATTGCACATGAGAATTTAACTAATATTTATGACATGTTCATGTCAGTTAGTCAGCTTGACAATCACATTTTGCACAATTTATGTGAGATGAACAAATCAGTGTTGACGTAGATTTCCTTTGGCGACATCATTTGATGTTAGAAAAAGTAATAAATTGCAGAATATTGCAGAATTTCGCAATATTTTTAACATCGCAATAATATCGTATCGTGGCATAAGTATCGTGATAATATCGCAGAGGTTCGAATAGTGACATTGCTATGACGACCTGCTATGTCTCCTGGGGGAACAATCTGCAGTTTGAAAAGAAGTACCAAGTGCTAATATACAGTGTCGAGCTGAGCCGGTGCCGCGCAGTGGGAACGTTCCATTAGCATGCTGCATTTGTTCTATTTAGAATATTGTTTGCTTATAATTGCTGTATACGACCTGTCCAACTACTGACACATGTACTACATGTAAGTCGCTTTGGATAAAAGCGTCTGCCAAACGCCATAAATGTAAATGTAGCATCTGCTCTCGCAGGAGACATGACTGTAATGGCAGGGTCAGTTATTCTTGCTAATAACGCCCCACATATGGAAATGCATTGTGAAGCAAAGCGTAGCGCTACGGCTTTGTTGTTAAAAAAAAAGAAAGCTAGCGAAGTGCGTGCGTGCGTGTGTGTGTGTGTGTGTGTGTGTGTGTGTGTGTGTGTGTGTGTGTGTGTGTGCGGGGTGACTGTCTGACATCACTATGTGTCCCCAGCCCAGAGTCAGTGGAAGCGAGTCCCGCCGTCAACGAGAAGAACTTCCACAGCCACAGCTGTGGGAGTGCCCAGGGCCACGGGTACCAGGGCCTGCCCTATGCGGTGAGTTCACGGCCCTCCTCACCACAGCATACGGTGCCTCTGGCCTAGATGAGAGTACATGCGTCACATCACAACAAGATGGATGGATACAAAGATGAACTGTGTTACCGTTTTGTGTCATGAGCGAACGCACCGCAAGGCCTGCTGGCTTCACCGAGGCCTGGCGTAGAGCCTTGTGTGTGCGTGTGCACGTATGATGTGTGTGCATGTGTGTGTGTGACAACACGTATTGTATTTTGCCCTCATTTTCATTCCTCTCCATTTTCCGTTTCCCCTCCCTTTTCCCTCCTTTTTTTGCCTGAACACGTTGTTTGAAGATGCAACAGTCTTCCGTTGTGTGTTGTCAGGATCACACCTATGGAGCCCCCCCTCCCCCCACCCCTCCAGCCTCCCCGCCCCCCCCACGCACCGTCCTCTCCCACCGCGCCCCGGAACTCAACGGCGTGGCGCGCGGCGCGCGCTACCACCACCCCGCAGTCGCCATCACCGCCGGCGACGACGCCTCAGCCGACAGCGACAGCTCATCCTCGTCCGAAGACGAGGACGATGAGGAGGAGGAGGAGGAGCGGAGGGAGGGGCGGGGACCGGCGCCTGCATGGTGTCGCTGCTCCTGGCCGTCACACCAGGGCGGCCCGCTGCTCAAGTGTCAGGGCTGCAGGTGAGGTTGCCGGGGGTGACGGGGAGGGTGGGCACTCCTTGTTGACTGCAGCGCTCACGTCTGACTTGTCTTGTTGGTCACCTGCAGGGGCCTGGACAGACGGAGAGGAGCGGACGGACCGCACAGGAAGTCCGACAACGTCTCCGGTACGTGCACACGCTTCTCCCTTCCAGGGGTTGGGGGGAAAGGGTTGAGCGCTGCTAGGGGACCCCCCCCAGCCCCGTATTAGCCGCTTTAGCCTTTGGGAGTGTATGTACACTCCGACGTTCCGCTTTACATCACTTCACTGCCCGGGCAGGTCTGTGCGGCGTGCTGAGCTGACGTCTCCCTCTTCCTTCTCCAGGGGGCGACAGCAGCATCACCGAGAGCGGCGACGAGGAGGTATCTGCGTCCGGCGTGTCGTACACGGCCACGCAGCACACGCCCACAAGCATCACTCTCACCGTCAACAGGCTGAAGAGGAGCAAGGCCAAGAAGAGGAAGAAGAGCACAGAGAAGGCCCGTGCCACGCCCAAGAGCAAGAAGGTCAAGGTGCGCTGGGCCGTGGGAGGATGGGGGTTTGATTCCCAAGTTTAAATGGATGTATGTTTATATTCTTTATCTTTCTTTGTTCAGGCCTTCAGGGAGGGATCTAGAAAATCCATGAGGATGAAGGTAAGACATCATTGTAATTCCTGCACGCTAACCCCTCCTCCCACCTGAGATGACCTCTGACCTTTTTCCCCAGAACTCCACGCTGGAGGCCACTGTGCTGGACGAGAACACGGTCGAGGGCTGGGAGACCCGCATCCGCCTGTGGACGGACCAGTACGAGGAGGCGGCGGCCAACCAGTACAGTGCCGACATACAGATGCTGCTGCAGGCGGAGGGAAGGAGTGCCCCCGTCGCAGAGACCCCTGCCGGGGCCCCCACCGCCGTTGCACGGCCCGGGGGCCCTGACGCCGGTGCACGCACGGAGCTGTCCTGTAACAACACGGTGCTGGGCTCCCAGATGCAGGTTAGCAGGGGCGTGTTAGCACTAGTGTTAGCACTAGTGTTAGCACTAGTGTTAGCACTAGTGTTGGCATTAGTGTTGGCATTAGCATTAATGTGTTGGCACTAGTGTTGCCATTAGCACCAGTGTTGGCATTAGCATTAATGTGTTTGCATTAGCATTAATGTGTTAGCACTAGTGTTGCCATTAGCACCAGTGTTGGCATTAGCATTAATGTGTTGGCATTAGCATTAATGTGTTAGCACTAGTGTTGCCATTAGCACCAATGTTGGCATTAGCATTAATGTGTGTTAGCGCTAGTGTGCATTAGTGTTGTTGCTAGTGTTAACATTAGTGTTAGCACTAGTGTTAGCATTAGTGTTACTGATATTAGTGCTGGTGTTGGCACTAATTTTGTTCAGTTCACCTTAAAACCGCGTCAGCTACTCAATCATGCAATTCCACTAAACCCCAGTTCACGTTGTATCATACGGCTAGGTACCCCCTTGATATTTTTGCTTATTTAGCTAGCTAGCGTGAATACTGAATAGTGCTTATCATGTATGGACCTGATTCTTTGTCTTGCAGCTACAGCTGGGGCGTGTGACGCGGGTGCAGAAGCACAGGAAGATCCTGCGAGCGGCCAAGACCCTGGAGCCCGGTACGCTGGTCATCGAGTACCGGGGCAAGGTCATGCTCAAGCAGCAGTTTGAGGTCAACGGGCACTTCTTCAAGAAGTAAGGGGGTCTGGTTACTGTCTGCTTTATAAGGTTTATTTACATTTAGTGTGTAAACACAATTTGTTCAATTTCAACAATTTATTGTTGTTTGAGTGTGAAGCTGCTGGGATGAGGATTAGCACCGCTAAATCTGAGCCCATGGTTCTCAGCAGGAAATCGATGCAGTGCCTACTCCGAGTAGGGAATGAGTCCTTACCCCAAGTGAAGGAGTATAAGTACCTCGGGGTCTTGTTCGTGAGTGAGGTGACATTAGAGCGGGAGATTGGCCAGAGAATCTGAGCAGCGGGAGCGGTATTAAAATCACTTTACCACACCATAGGACGAAAAGAGAGCTGAGGCGGAAGGCAAAGCTCTCAATCTACCGGGCAATTTTTCTTTCTACCCTCACCTATGGTCATGAAGGGTGGGTCATGACCGAAATAACAAGATCACGGGTACAAACAGGAGGGTGGCTGGCGTCTCCCTTAGAGATAGGGTGAGAAGCTCAGCTATCTGTGAGGAACTCCGAGTATAGCCGCTGTTCCTTCGTGTCGAAAGGAGCCAGTTGAGATAGTGATCTGGTAAGGATGCCTCCCAGCCGGACATGCCAGGCACGTCCGGCTGGGAGGAGGCCTCGGGGAAGACCCAGGACTAGGTGGAGAGATTATATCTCCACACTGGCCTGGGAACGCCTTGGGATCCCCCAGTCAGAGCTGGGTAATGTGGCTCGGGAAAGGGAAGTTTGGGGTCCCCTGCTGGAGCTGCTGCCCCCGCGACCCGAATAAGCGGGAGAATATGGATGGTGTAAACATGTTTATATTTATCTCCATTAAAAAAAAATAATGAAAATGTACTCTATTCATATAGTGCCTTTCATGTCATGCAGCTCAAGTGATTTTACCGTAATTTCCCGGCTATTAACCGCGGTTAATACATTGATTTTGCAAACTGTCGGCAGCTCTGTGGCTAATACTCAGGTTCAAACTATACACTGGGTTACATTTTCTTTCTCTAATTGGGCTATTTTTATTATAATTTTTAAGGTAATTTGGGGATATCAATTATTTATCCTCAACTATAATTAGTTGCTATGTTAGGACAATCTGACATGGTAGAGGGCTTTCACGTTTCACTTTCTCCGTCCTGCCCACCTCTCATGTGAAAGGCAAATCTACTGCAGAGTCACGGAAGCGTTGAGTCTGGTTCTGAGGTAACCATGAGAACAGAACGGTAAACAAACCATGTAGATGAACCAAAAGATAGATCTCTAAATAGTCTATACAGTCTCTAAATAAACCTAGGCTACTTTATTTATGAATTAAGACAACATATGAATGTTGGTGAATATGATATGCATGTAATTTGTGCGTTTTCTTATATTGTTTTAAAAATAATGTCCAATAAACATGTCAGCCTATTTCGCGCATTCTCTGTCTGGTATGGTCTGGTAGGCTACGCATATGGTAAAAGCTTGTGAAACGTGATTTACATTTTTTTTATGACAATCCGCCTGGTCGCCACCTCAAAAGTTAATATATGCGATTGTATCTTGGAGACGGGCGACCGACCGCTTGTTCTTCATTCATTAGCACACAAATATTTTCCATGGGTTTCCATGATGGCCCACAAACAAAACTTTCTAATGTTACTACAAAGGATACAGTAGTAACATTAGTACTTACTTAACACTCAGAGCAGAGATATACATTAATGACGCCGTTTGTTAGCCATGCCGTTCGTTGGCGATATGGCTTAACACAGTAACAAACAATAAAAACATCTTAGAGAGCTTATGGCATTTATGTTTTGGGTTTAATCGAGTTCAAATATCAACAAGCTTTCTCCAGAATTACTTACTGTATTGTACTTTTAAATAGCAGTACCAGGAGCTGTGTGAAGTAAAGTAATTGCATGGTGTTGTGCTCTTCCCACAGACCGTATCCCTTTGTGCTGTTCTACAAGTTCAACAAGGTGGAGATGTGCGTTGACGCACGCACCTTCGGCAACGACGCCCGCTTCATCCGCCGCTCCTGTGCTCCCAACGCAGAGGTACGATGAAGCTCATGTGTCCGCATTATGTGTGTGTGGTATAGGTCAAAGGTCACCTCCGTCCTTCCAGACAACTCGGAAAGTGGGAATTCCCAAACTTCCTGCAATGAAAAAGTAAAATAGAATGCCACTCAAATGTTTGCAATTTGTTCACAAGCAGAATAAACATACGTAGTACCTGTCATATAGTGAAGCCTGGTCTGCATATAAACTGATGTCAGAATAGCCTATGGCACCATGTTAGTGGGCAGGTGGTCACGGTCAGCCATACTTGTTTACATTGAGCGTCGTGCACCTGTAACGTGTGGAGGTTGGAGACTGTATGTTTCAACTGAGAAAGGTGTGTGTAGTGCAGCAGTAGCTCCGCCCACTGTGTGTAGTTGTGTGGAGCCCGCTGACACCTCCCAATTGGCCACCAGGTGCGGCACATGATGACAGAGGGCATGATCCATCTGTGCATCTACGCTCTCTGTCAGATCGCCAAGGACGCAGAGGTCGCCATTGGATTTGACTACGAGTTCAACAGCTGGTCAGTGTGTTTTCCAGTGCTCCCACCCACACTAGTTCATATGTACTGTACATTATGGGGCCAAACATAATGACATTGCCGCTGCCAGCAGGATGACGGGGTTTTCACAGGACTCCCTTGGCTAATTAGCTGCGTGTGAGAGATACACATCAAAACAATTGACAAATACATAGGGGTGTAACGGTTCACCAAATGCACGGTTCCGTTCATATCTCGGTTTTTGAGCAGCAGTTCAGTTCATACCGCGCTTTTTATTTTATTTATTTATTTAATTGTATTTTTTTGAGCGATTTAATCTGGTATTTTTTTCTGGCCTTGATTACATTTGTAATAGTCTTCCTTTTGTCTATACTTTCTGCCACTAGATGGCACACTAGCATCAGCATCCTAACAAGAACACATGCCGCCCACACATGCCGCCAGCACTAGGTAAACATAAACCAAAAAGATGAGATCGGATTACGTTACAACACCCTGCAATATTCCACTACGTCTTTAACATAGAAAATAGTAATTGTTTGCTGCTATATTCGTGTTTAAAATAGACACTTTTTAAAAAAAATCTACAATTTGTTATACTAAGTTTGGAACCGCATATACTGCGATGGCAAAACAGACAGCGGCCAGAGACTGAATAAAAAATAACCTGGAAAGTTTTGGACAGTTTTCATACCTTGGCGGACATCATGGATATTCTATTGACACACGTCAGATAGGTTTCGTGAAACTGCCTAACCCAGCCACGAAGATGGCCTGTATATGAAGATGCACCTGTAGCAGGTTGTGTGTGTGTACGGACCCCGCGAAACCGTGGACGTGCATCACAGTTTCAGTTTCAGAACTGTTGCACCCAAACACATTTTTGACTTTTTCAGAACTGCTTTTATTGTGTGATTAATGTTATATGTGTTGCTTTTATTGATTCTTTCAGTATTATAAAGCATCTGATAAACACGCTCTATAAATAAAATGCATTATAAAAGCATCCAATGACACAGGGAGGTCTGGTTGGTCTGCTCCCATCCAGAAGGTTGTGACCCCCGGAGCTCTGAGCCATCAAGACATCCTCCCCATAACCCTGTACCTGTGCTCCCCCAGTAACTACAAGGTGGACTGTGCCTGCCACAAAAGCAACCAGAGCTGCCCGGTGCAGAGGCACAACCTGAGCCCCTGTGAGAGTCCCCCATGCCCCCCTCCCCTGGCCACGCCCACAGGGGCAGAAACGCGGAGGAGGAAGGCTCGCAGGAAAGAGCTGGAAGGCCCCACACTCCCTCCGGAGGGGCCGCAGGGCCCCCCCGCCCTGCCCGGGGAGGAGCCACTACAGGGGCCCAGCGACGCAGAGGTGTGTGTGTGTGGGGGAGTGGTGGGTTGTCTCCTGTGGTGTGCACCCTTCTCTGGGTGCTCCAGCAATACCAGTACCTTATAGGCAAGTGTCTCCACTCGGCCGCCATCTTTGAATCGCCCCGGGCAGTTACTTAGCAAGACTGTATTGAAATGAATGGGCAGAGAACCATAACTGCCCTTTATGGACATAACAACAGCGTGTATACAATCACAAGTCAAATCTGATCAAAGCAGCTTAAAACGTTTAGTGACTTTGACCCCAAAATATGGTTTAATAATAGTTTCCCACAGGTTAAACAGTCTTGCATCAGTGCAGCCACATGATTGGCTAAATAGGTTCCTGCTTGGCAGTTACAAAGCAGACGATTGGCTCTTTTCCTCCAACTGCCACATTTGCTGTTGAGAATTCTCCCATAGAGCTCCATTCACACAGGTGGCAGGTCTACTTATATAGTGTGTCTGGCAATACTAATCACCCTCTCTTGTGCGTGCGTGCGTGCGTGCGTGCGTGCGTGCGTGTGTGTGTGTGTGTGCGGTGAAGTCTCAAATGGAGGAGGTGAAGCAGGAGGAGGTGGAGGAAGGGGAGGTGGATGAGAACGGCATCGTCCTCTCTGGGAAACGGGTAAACAAGCATGCACCGCCCCCGTTGTACACCGGGTGGCGCACAGCCCCCACCCCCCCACCCCGGTGTTCTCCTCCCAGCCTCACACCCTCCATGTGTTCTCCCCCCAGCCTCATGACGGCTCTGACAGGAGGCGGCGGCTCACGACGGACGAGGAGCCCAAGCAGGAGGAGCTGGAGGCCAGGGCAGGAAACCCCCCTGCCCCCCTGACCCCCAGCGCCGGCCTGGGGGTCAGCACGCGACGCAGCACCTATGTCACGGTGGGTACCCTTTGAGCAGCTATCCCACGGCAGTACCCCCATATTCGTGTTGATGATTGCTACTACTGAACGCACATGTCCATGTGTTAGTTAGATTTGATTTAGCTTGATGTGCAGGTGAACTTCACAGAGCAGGGTAGCTACTGACACCTACCCTGGAGAGTTAGCTGCTCAAGTACCCCTAGGGGTATGCGTACCCCTGGTTGGGAAACACTACATGTTTACTGCATGTGTTGTGTTTACCTGTCTTCCTGTTGACCTGTTTACACCTACAGTCCTCTTTTACTGCTGTGTATTGTGATTACACTTGTTTACTGCATGTATGTTGTTTACCTGTTAGCTGCATGGCATGTATGTTGGGTTAACTGTTAGCTGCATGGCATGTATGTTGGGTTAACTGTTAGCTGCATGGCATGTATGTTGGGTTAACTGTTTACTGTCTCCATTCATCTATATGCGTCTCCTAGCTTCAGTTTGACTCTGAATCATTCTTGAAAATCATTGTTTTAGGCCAATTAACCTAGTGTGTCAGCTTAAACGTCTCCATGACTACAACACCAATAACACCCCCCCTTCCTCCCCAGGAACCCTCGCTAGCGGAGGCAGAGAAGCCCCTCCCCCCACCCTCATGCTCCAGCCTGCCGGTGGCGGCCTGCGTGACCCCCAAGCTCCCCCCGCCTGCACGGCCCTCCAAGCCGCGCCCCAAGAGCCGCATGTCCCGGTCCCGGCTAAGCTCCTCCCAGCGAGCACGCCGCCAGCGGCAGGCACAGGCCCAGCAGCAGGCCGCCGCTGCAGCGTCGGCTGCCGCGGCTGCTCTGGCGTCTGGCTCGCCACCAGAGCAGGGGATGCCCCTGGACGAGGAGGCGGGGGCCCCCGGGGGGCCGCGGGCCGAGCTGCGTCTGGGGGAAGGTGGCCCCGGGGCCGGCCTGCTGCAGGACACGGACGGCCAGGGGCCTGCGTGCCTCGGCAGGAGCCACGTGCGCTGCCCCAAGACCAAGAAGGTGGGCTGATGGCATAAGTGTTAGCTTTAGCTTTAGCTGATAGCATAAGTGTTAGCTTTAGCTGCTAGCTAGCCAGCCTGCGCGTATGTGTGTGTATACAGTGTAGTTATATTTTTATAATACAACCATGATTATATTAGTTGTATCTTGGAGTCTATTTTCATTTTGTTTTCAGGTTTCATTTTCATTTCACAGTTTGATATTTTGTCCCACTGTGTATAGCGCCCCCCAAAACACGAAGGTCTCCCCTATTTGCTATTGCACATTGTAGAGAACCAGTATAAGATGATGATGGAGGAGAACCAGTATAAGATGATGATGATGGAGAACCAGTAGAAGAAGATAAAGGGAGCTGGTAGAGGTTGGGGAGCAGCACTGCGATCACACAGTGACTAAGTGTCTCTCCCTCCCGTAGTACCTGGTGACGGAGTGGCTGAACGACAGGGGCCCCGGCGGAGAGCGTGTCCTGGCCCAGGAGGCCCCTGAGCGCCCCCTGCGCCTCACCACGGACCCCACGGTGCTGGCCACCACCCTGAACATGCTGCCGGGCCTGTGGCACGGGGCGCTCATCTGCACCGCACCCAAACACTACGTACGCTTCGGCTCGCCCTTCAACCCTGAGAGACGCCGGCCACGCCCCCTGCTGACTGACGGCACCTACGGCTGCTACAAGAAGGTGTGTGTATCTCCCATTCGTGTGTGTGTGTATAAATGTGTGTATATAAATGCGGGCATGTGTATTTAGATTTTGCAGGAAATTAGGTGTTTGATTCTCAGAATGCTTAATGTTTCTATTCAATACAAGTAATGTGTATTCAGATGTTTAGTCAGGTAAAAGTTAGAATTGTACATTTGACTTAAGTGCAGGGTTATTCTTGAGAACGCTTGCTGACTTTGAGCTCAAATCATAACAAGCGGCAAAGCGTAACAGCTATGTTGTTGAGCAGTGTTAGCCACTTTATGTTCATATTTATGAAGCCAGGGCTGTGTAGCAGTACCAGATCATTTAACATGACTTATCTTTGTCTCATTCTTTTACATCACACAACCCTGGCATGTTAACAGGGCTGTGTAGAGATTATATCCGTTGTATATAATGTGTGTGTGTGTGATCGTCCCCCAGAGGTGGATCAAGCAGGCGGAAGATGAGTGCTGCTCAGCCAGTCTGGAGGACGACTGCTCCTCCCACCAGAGCACCAGCAGCAGGTCCACACCACCCCCCCACGGTACGTGCACACACACACCCCCACAAACACACACACACGATTATGGGAGAAAAAAAAAACGAATCATTATTTTGGTCAATATTGAAATCCTGATTATTTAATGAGTACTCATTGACTTTGCATTTACTGCACCTAAAAAAAACAGAAAGAAATTAACAGCGAAAACACCAAGTTTCCCTTAATACTTTTCAAGTTGACTTTTCATTTTCACCCTGTGAGCGGTAAAAGAGTCAGAACACAATATAATGGTGCTTTTCCCTGCTGGTACCCGCTCAACTCTACTCGCCTCGCCTCTACTCGCTTTAGGGAGCTTTTCCATTGCATAGTATCAGCTCTACTCGACTCTACTCGCCTCTGCACGGGTCTTTTTCCATTGCAGGTACTACCAACTCAGTTGTACCTGGTCGCCATAGCGACGCGCTGTTTGAACCACCCCTGCAGTAGATCGCTAATCATTAGAAAAAAATGTTTTTGTAAAATGTCTCTAACTTGTTTCAATGTCCGGTAGGCGTGTGCAGCCAACAGTTCATAGACATATTGGTCAAGCTTCACTTACGTGGTTTGCCCTGTCCAGCTCTCAGTAGGTAACATTGATTATGCCGTCGACATCCTAGAACAATCTGCACTTCCTCAGTTGATCACGCCGTGGATTTGTGTTTTGTAATTTAATAAAAGGTAAATAAATATCGGCTGCTAAGAGTAGTTGCCGTATGAATTGCCGTGTTGAGCAATGATGAAGTGAAGATTTAATCCAATCAGTAGTATTCATTGTTGTCACGTCACATTTTGGTATCGCCTCAGCTCGCTTGGAACCTCGACAAAGCAGGTACTAGAAAAAGTACCTGGTACCAGGTACTATCCCAACTTTTGCACAATGGAAAAGCTCCTAAAGCGAGGAGATGGAGGCGAGCTGGTACTATGCAATGGAAAAGCTCCTAAAGCGAGGAGATGGAGGCGAGCTGGTACTATGCAATGGAAAAGCTCCATAAGAGTTTACCTGCAAAACGTAATGTGCAAAATAATAGTTTTTTCTCAATTATATTGTTTTTGTAATTGTTAGGAGTCGAAATGGAAATCACAATTCAAATGTGGTTCATTGACAGCCCTAAAGGCAAAACTATTTGTATAGCACATTTCATGTACTTGTTAACTCAATGTGATTTACATGAAATACAATAAGTTGATAAAAACATTCAGGAGTAGGAAAGGGCTTGTTAAAGTGCATGTAGACACACATATACAGTACATACAGTATATATACATACACATTTGTACATACATGTATCTGCGTGTACACATACACACACGCACGCACATGAGCCACACACACGCATACAGCCTTTCTTTGTGTAAAAATGATCCATAAGCAAAGGAAAGCCCTAACGTTAGTATATCATTACACACGCGCACGTTAAAGTGACGTGTGTCACCAAACATAAGCCCCCCTCCTTTTTCTCCCCCTCCAGAGCTGGCCACGCCCCTCAAGAAGCGTCTGTCCAAGGTCGTCCCGGAGACGAGGCCTGCGCCCTCGGGGCCGCGCCCGCTGTCGCCCGTGACCCCACCGCTGCCCGAGGACCCCCCCGCCCCCCCCCTGCTGCAGCCCAGCACCCTGCTCTACTCCCCCCTCCCCTCCCTTCCCACCAGCCGCTGCAACACGCCCCTGCAGTTTGAGGTACGTTTCACTCTAAACATCTTGGTGTGCCAACATGGAAACATGCTTATTTTGAGGTACGTTTCACTCTAAACATCTTGGAGTGCCAACATGGAAACATGCTTATTTTGAGGTACGTTTCACTCTAAACATCTTGGTGTGCCAACATGGAAACATGCTTATTTTGAGGTACGTTTCACTCTA
>JAODUH010083909.1:0-15062 GCA_027564835.1 Typhlichthys subterraneus
GTAAAGCACGTTGAGTTGCACATTGTGTATGAAAGGTGCTATACAAATAAAGTTTATTATTATATTATTATTATTATAACACTCAAGCACACACACACTCACACATGCATAGTCACAACAGTTCACACAGTTCTTGTCATACCTTTGGGAGCCAGTCGATGTCCAAAACAACATCTGTCGTCTTGGATGTGCCTGATTACAACACCCAGGAATATTTTTATTCACACGCACCCACAATAACACACACTCACACACTCTCCTCTTCACACACACACAATTGTGTAATATAATCACCCGCCACATGGCCAATGGTCCTTCCTTGCTGTGCGTGGAGAATCTGAGAATCCCAGCCTTAGCAGAAATATGCTTTGGTTTTACATTAGGGGATTTCTGTTCATCGCACATGAAAGCCATGGACAATTAGTGCCACCTTTTCTAATTGCGGTGACAAGTACTTGCAAATGTGAGACAGAAATGCGTGTATGTGTGTGGGGTTATAATGTTATGATCTAATTGTTAATTTAGGCGGAAAACAAAGCTTGTGATGAGAGCATGTTTGAGAAAAAGCAGCAGCACATAATCAAGCATTTTGACAATGTAAACAATCGACGACATAAAATCTTTAAAAGTTGCTCAAGAAAAGAATGTCAATTTATAACATCTCTCATAGCGGTTTTGTCGCCAATTGATGTCTCTTTTTCAACAGCCGTGATTCAGTCACTTTCCTATTGGCCAACATTTCCATGCCATGGTGTGTTTAAGTGCTCATGTTCCTCCACCGCAAAGTTATGCCAAGCTGGCAGACTACCAATTACTATGCTATTCGGATGCTCTCAGCTGATTATCACATTAGTCTCTCATCCTTTTATTTATTTCTCTCTCTCTCTCTCTCTCTCTCTCTCTCTCTCTCTCTCTCTCTCTCTCTCTCTCTCTCTCATCATCCCTGTCTTGGTATTTGATTAACAGTAGTTCCTTAAGTTTCCTATGGCCTCAGCTATCAAAATGATCCTCTGTTATGGTTGACTAAAACCTAGAGCACACAAACAGCGCATACCCGGTATTTCATTATTGACGCTTTGTTTCACGTGGCCGACGTGTTGATCAAATAAATGAATAGCGGGGGTGGGGGGTGGCCGAGCAAAGTAAGGAAACAGTAATTAGTATGTTGTGCTAATTGGCTTCGTGTGAAAACTCCCACGCAAGCAAGACTACCAGTGTGAGAAGCGCCACAGGGATGGCAAGGCACACACGCATGCACACACATACGCACGCACGCACGTACTTGACCCAACACACACACACTTGAATACACATGCACAAGTAACGAGAGTGCGTGCATAAGCAACACAAATGCTTTCAAAGGTTTCTGCGGACAGTATACGGCATTTGCTGTTAGACTTCTGTGCTAGTCATGGACTATAACAAACACCATGTTCGAACATAAGGATGCTCATAAGTGTACCTGGTACCACAGCACCCTAGGCTGAAGGCTGATTATCGATTTTGTGATCCTATCATCTGATCTGAGGCCACATGTTTTGAACACTTGGGTGAAGAGAGAGGCAGAGCTGGCTACTGTCCACCATATGGTGGTGAGTTGGGTCAAGGGGTGGGAGAACACTCTGGACAGACCTGTTAAGCCCAAACGGGTAGTGCAGGTGAACTGGGAACGTCTGGAGGAGGCCCCTGTCCGTGAGATATTTAACGCACACCTCCGGCGGAGCTTTTCTGGCATCCCTGTGGAGGTTGGGGACATTGAACCTGAGAGGGAAATGGTCAAAGCTTCCATTGCTGAAGCTGCGGCAGAGAGCTGTGGTCTCAAGGTCTTAGGGGCCTCAAGGGGCGGTAACCCTCGAACACCGTGGTGGACACCAGTGGTCAGGGAAGCCGTCCGACTGAAGAAGGAGGCCTTTTCGATATATGTTGTCCCGGAAGACTCTGGAGGCGGTTGGAAGGTACCGACGGGCCCAAAGGGCTGTTCATGGACAGGATATCAAGGCGTAGTCCTGGTGGGGAGGGGTTGAGGTTCGGTAGCCTGGGGATCTCATCGCTGCTTTTTGCAGATGATGTGGTCCTGATGGCATCATCAGCCGATGACCTCCAGCACTCACTGGATCGGTTCACAGCCGAGTGTGAAGCGGCTGGGATGAGGATTAGCACTGATAAATCTTAGGTCCTGGTTCTCAGACGGAAACCGATGGAGTGCCTACTCCGGGTAGGGAATGAGTCCTTACTCCAAGTGAAGGAGTTCAAGTACCTCGGGGTCTTGTTCACAAGTGAGGGGACATTGGAACGGGAGATTGGCCAGAGAATCGGAGCAGCGGGACTGGTATTGCAATCGCTTTATCGCACAGTTGTGACGGAAAGAGAGCTGAGCCTGAAGGCAAAGCTCCCGATATACTGGGTAATTTTTGTTCCTACCCTCACCTATGGTCATGAAGGGTGGGTCATGACCTAAATAACTAGATCACGGGTATAAGCAGCCGAAATGGGTTTTCTCAGGAGGGTGGCTGGCTTCTCCCTTAGAGATAAGGTGAGAGGCTCAGCTATCCGTGAGGAACTCAGAGTAGAGCCACTACTCCTTTGCGTCGACAGGAGCCAGTTGAGATGGCACGGGCATCTGGTAAGGATGCCTCCTGGGCGCCTCCCTTGGAAAGTGTTCCAGGCACGTCCTGCTGGGAGGAGGCCTCGGGGAATACCCAAGACTAGGTGGAGAGATTATATCGCCACACTGGCCTGAGAACGCATCGGGATCCCCCAGTCAGAATTTGCTAATGTGGCTCGGGAAAGGGAAGTTTGGGGTCCCCTGCTGGGGCTGCTGCCCCCATGACTCGACTCCGGATATGTGGATGAAGGATGGATGGATGGATATCTGCAATATTCAAGATATACTGTATAATCATGTTGTTGTAGTTTAGCTAAGTATTAGATTTCATATCTCAAATGTGTATGGATACATAAGGTTTAATATTTTTTGAATATAAGCATTCTTTTAGTGTTCTTCATGTCCGTTTATCCATGCTGTTCACATGCACCAGTGAAGGTTATGACCCCCCCAGGGGCTATTTTTAAGGTGACCTGGGACACTGACCTTCAGGGGTCACTTTCACTCTTTCCAGACTTCCCCCTTCCCACACACACAAACACACACACACTTTATCTCACCCTCCAGCAACCCGCCACACACACACACACACACTTACACATCTATCTCTGTTGTTGCATTCTTCTCTTCTGATAACGTTTTCAGTGTGATTTTTCTGAGTGTCATTCTCCTTCTTGTCCTTTCTTACCCACTCCACAGCTCCTCTCTCTTCCGTCGCGCTCCCACACATCTTGTTTATCTCTCTACTGCCCCTATCTGCTACCATCTCTTATCACTTCCCTTCTCTTCTCCTCTGCCGACATAGTTGGTTTAGACTAGCCATAGTTTCAGGTAACCTTGCTGAATGCAGCCTACGAACGGCACATAATTACGTGTTGTGTTGTGTGTGTATAATTATGCGTTTACATTTCCTAGACGTTTCTTCGACTGACGTTAGCCAGCTTCTAGAGGTGTGTAAGTAATGAAAAGGCGGGGGTTTGCATGGCTCCTCTGTACTGTACTGTAGATAGAGGGAGATAAAGCGTCTATATACGCTGACTCCTGCAGAGCCATAGGGGATTAACACTCCCCAGAGATACTCCCCTGGAGATCTGCCATGCTCCTATCTCTGCAGGTGGGTGAGATTACACGAGCTGGGCCTGTTTATAACGGCTCTTCGGTCTGTGTGTGTGCGTGTGCGTGTGCGTGCCTTGACTGTCAGTGTTGCACCTTGTGTAGTACTGTAGTAGCCAACTCAGATATTGTTTGAGAGTGCACTGAGTAAACAGGCTGCTCCTCCTCCTAAACAGACCCCACTGTTTGCTTCCCTCCAGGTGGGGTCACACTGTCATGTTATGGGGGGGGGGGGGCAATAGGAACAGAGGTTGGGAGGTGACATTGATGGCCTGTTGGCTTTCAAGATGGTTCCCCCCTCCCTATCTCTCTCTCTCTCTCTCTCTCTCTCTCTCTCTCTCTCTCTCGAGACATAACATTCCCCTCACTCTGCCAACAGGAGGAGGATGGATGGATGGATGGATGGATGGATGATGTAATAGCAGCATGGTCACGCATGTGTGAGCGTACACACACATTGGCAGGGCTCTGTGTATGCTAGCACTAGCAGGCACCCCTCCATTCTAGAGGAGTTACAGATGGGGGGTCAGTGGTTGGAGACCCCCTCATGGAAGGCTGAGCAGTGAACAAAGCAACAGTTGTTCCAATGTGTGTGTACTGTAAGCAGGGGAGCGCTGCTGATCAACTGCTGCTTATTCCGTACTTGACCCAACCACGTAATGCTACATACACACACCTTACAATACAAATGGTTGTATGTGTAACGGTGGCCAGCAGGTAGCTGTGCGGTGTTAATCCTCTCTCTCCGACACCTCATAGGACGCTCTGGCGACGCAGGCCAGGGCCCACGGGTTTTTGGCCTGCCTTGTAGGAGTGTCCGCTCTCTGCATGGGAGATCGGGGTTCGATTCCCCAAGGGGGACGGACGATCTCCGTCACATATGCAGGCCTACAGTATCTTTCTAGCAGGTGGGAAACCCACAAGAACAGAGTGAGTCTGATGTTCTTCCCTCTTATTGTTTTGGCATCTGGAACAAGATATGACAGCTGTTCCTGCTCAACAGACACAATTTTCAGAGAGAATGCGTTTCTGGCAACAGACAGAGACAGTGACAGGACTCTCAAAACTGCATTACATTACAGTTGCCTGGTGGTGAAGCATAACTGCATTACAATACAGTTGCCTGGTGGTGAAGCATAACTAACGACCAACTGGTCACATAGTTGTGTGATTTAATGTATTGTGTTTTCAGCCACCTCTTGCTTGTATTCTTATTATTAAAATTAGATGTGCCTATTTGTTGTAGCCTCTATAATGTATTTTCTATCAGATTTCGATTTAATTAAATAGCATCATAATGTCAACAAGAATCTGGTCGGCTTTCCAAGAGTTTGTTACATTGTGTCGCACACTGGTGTCATATTGTTATGGATTCGTGACCTGAATAGGTCACAGGGTGTGTCAGCCCACAATATATCATCCTTTTGCTACTCTTGAGTTTTTCATAAGATTGTATTGAACGTCGCTGTGTTCTCGTTGTGCATTCAACGCTGGTTAGAGTTTGGTGAAAAAGCAGAGTAAAAGTATAAGCAAATAATCGTTTTAGTAGCCGCTGATAAGTGATTTGTGAAGCAAGTGCAATTACTCACAAGTCTGCATTTCTAAGACGGGACTCGGACATATTTGTTTTGTTGGGAGGAGTGTGTGCGTTTGCAAGGGAGGGAGTGAGAGAGAGAGAGAGCGGGGAACCTCTGCTCAGCTCAGCTCAGAGTTGAAGGAGGGAGCTTGGATAATTGTCAACAAGGTCGGCGCTTCGGGCGTTTTTTTTTTTACCACTTGTCTAAATGAAAATATTTATATCTTATTCGTGTGATTTCTACGTTGTTTAGTCGTTGGTTCTATCATAAATACAGTATAGAGTGACTTTGCTGGATCTATATGCGCACCGGTCAAACTTTTCCCCGGTTCTTGCCCGGTCACGGAGCGGTGCTTTAGGGACAGTTGAGGAGGAAACACGGCGCGAAAGGTTTTCAGGTTTTTCAACCTCGATATTATTCTGACTTTGGCGTTTGTCGCACGGCACTCCGGGCCCGTCCAAACAATTTCAATGTCTGGAGGTATTTTACGGATGACACTCGATACTGTGGCAGGAAATGTTAGAACATTTTACAAGTGTTAAAACGGCAACTTTCATTAGGAGTGTTGCCTTGTCGTCGAAATCGGGTTTGTCGCCACTTTTTTGCGCCACAGCGGGCACATTTAACACATCATAAACATTATGGAAGGTGATCAAGGGGGCGCTGCCCCTTCCACTGAGCCCGACACTGACAATGCCATGTCCGACAGCTTTTCCCAACTGTGGACGGATGTGATGGTGATGTTGGTAAGTTTTTGGGGTTCGTTTGGGGGGGGTCTCAACAAGTAGTTGAGAAGTTGTCACCCTCGACCTCAAAAGGACGCTGATTGGCAATGCAGTCATTGCGTAGAGCCTATGTGCCTACTGGTTGGTCCAAGCAAAGCTTATGAAAACAACAGGAGTTTGCGTGATAAAGACTCACATTTTTTTTAAATTACCGAGTTTGTGCTGCAGGTAATTTTACTGTAGCTTGTTTGTCCGGAGTTCACACACGGTCGGATTTAAATGCACGCTGGAGTCCAGAGAAAATATGGTAGGCTATGGCTATGTTGCTGCTAATTGCTGTCCACCCATCAAAACTTGCACAAATAGGCTAAGGCATGCAAATGGTAGTTCTACGTCTGTTAAATTGTGGATTGGAATGAACTTTAATAGTTGGGGAATGCTTCTGGATTATTGTATTTTGTTTGGAATTTAAGGACACGTTTCAGTAGCTTCATTATTTCCACCATAAATTTTAATTATAGACTGCCTTTTCTCCGTTGCAAGAATATGGGCTATGGTAACAGTACCGTAGCAGTCCACCTCCGGGTAAATTATAAAGTTGGTTCTTATTTACTATTTATCTACTTTACTTCTATATGCAATACTTTGCAGAAGGCCCATCTTCTGACAACAAATACATTGATTTCTAGTTTGTTGGTAAAAGTAAATGAAATGTGGTCACCTACACAGGGGTGTTAAGTTATTTTTGTCTGGCGTCCTAGTGTGTTAGTGTTGTTGAGGTGAGAGGGACAAGCTATTCTGCCCTCTGACACAGCACTCTCAAGCTCCCAGCCAGACTTTCACTATAGGTTAATTTCTGTTAAATGAAAATATCAGTCAGCCAGCACACATCTGGCAAATTTCCTTTAAATGCAGACAAAACTCTATTAGTAATCAGGACAAGCTCATTCTAAGTGTTATCTAAACTGCAGACATTTGCCTGTAAATAAATACGATCTTAAATGTCATTGTTACAATATGCCTATAGTCTCGCTCTCCATTCTCAATGTATCTATTGAATAGCACTTTGAAAACCTTATCTCCCAAGTGGCAAAATGGCAAAACTATATATAACCATTGCACTATGTAATGTGTGTCAATGGCTTTTGTCTCACTGTGGGCCCTGTGTGGGAATGACCTTTTGAATTTTGGGCTTGGGCTTTACTTAGTGTTGCACATAGTTGATGTTGTTTTTTTCTTAAACTAAACGTGAGGACTAGCCTACCTACCAGCTCAGAAGTCTGTCCTGACTAAGATCTGCTACAATGCTCAACATGCAGCCATAACATGAAATCAACTCCAACACCTTTGTAGCTTAAGATAATGATGCAAGGCTCTGCATCCAATCTATTGTCAATTTAGCATTTGTGCCTTTGTGATGTAGATTAAAGGGCACACTTGTTTCTGTGGTTAACCGTACGTTGCAGCCTTTGGAAGAATGTGCTTAATGAGAATACCTTAGTGATCAAGTCATGTATGTGGGATTTAAGTCAAGTAAACAGACATTCAGCTAATTAAGAGTCAAAGGCGGTTTAGCACTGTATAGAACTGGAGCTACAGTAAAAGCTTTGCTGTACTTATTGCATGGGTTTACAATCTGAAATGTGGCTCAACCTAAACCACATCCAGAAACATAATGTTTCTGGAAGTTAGTCTGAAATCAAAACTGGATAAATCCTCTTCTAAATCAAAGTGACACATTCTGAAGAGTGTGCGTGCAGTATACTGAGAGAGCCCCATTCGCATTCATGCAAATGACAGCTTCAAGCAAGTTCCCTGGGTGCAAAATGTTTCATAAGGAGCAACCACTGTGTTTTTGACCGGTCAGATTTTGTGTGATTTTGGAGCCCAGGGTTTATGGAAATATTAAACTGCAAAACAGCTTGTTTTTATTTTTTAACCACAGCTTTTTGCAGCGTGAGCTGGTATGTGTCCATTTAAAAAACATAATAAACTGTTGATTTCTTAACTAATAGGCTTTGAAATTGGTTTTAAAAGTACAGTCAGATGGAGAAAAATGTTTGATATTTGAACTTAACAACACCTCTTCTTTCAATGTCCTAGGGCAGAGCTCTTCAACCCTGGTCCTGAGGGACCCCTGCCCTGCGTGTTTTAGACGGCTCCCTGCTCCAACACACCTGATACTAATGAAAGGGTCGTCATCTAGCTCTGCAGAAGCCTGGTAACGACCCATTCATGTGAACCAGGTGTGTTGGAGCAGGGATACATTTAAAACCTGCAGGACAGTGGGTCCCCAGGACCAGGGTTGAAGACCTCTGTCATAAGGTACTCCCTCCGAAAACCTGCAATTTCTATTGGAAACACATGGCCAAGGCAGGGACATAGTTATGTGGTACGTTCTGCACCACCTTGATTCAATACAGCAATACTCAATACATGATTGATAATTCCTGTTGAATGGGTGTAACATTATTATACTGCTTTCAGTTCTCTTGTGTTCCCTGGCCTACACAAGATTAGCTAGGTCAGTTACAAACTGACCTATCTTAACGTTTTCTTAACAGTGTGCCGTTTTTCTTCGACTACTGCAGGCTTGCACAGTCTAGCTTAGCTCAGTTCTCTCCCACAGCCCCCTCCCCCCCCAGACAGAACAGACTCATTGTTGAGGTCATACAAAAAACTGGCAGGTTTCCTCTGTAGAGTGTGGTGTGGTCCTCTTCTCGCAGAGCCACGGATATCCCCAGGAAACCTCCTGAGAAGGGGTGGGCTGTGGCCTCTGCCCCCCCTCCCCTTTGGTTCCCATGGCTACTGCTACATCTTGAGTCAGGCTTATATTTGGTCCTCAGGAGTTCTCCCTTGAACTGTCTAAAGCTCTCCCCCGCTTCCGTGCAGACGTATGTGGTTGTTCATTAGAAACTATCTGTAGCCATTTTTATTGTCCCGCTTTCGGTTCTGCTTCCATTTCCTCATTTGTCCATCCTTTTGCTTGTGTTGCACGCAGTTGGCTTCTCACCTGGCTGGTGAACGTGGGCAGAGGGGAAGAGCGGAAGTGATCTTTCTCCCCAATCCTAGCTTTCCGATTAGCCTCTGGGGATGGAGGGACTGAGGGATAGGTGGAGCGAGGGATCACTTACCCATCTGGGTTATCCATGACTTTCTGTGTGTGGGGACTTCTAGACAGGCAGGCTCTCGTATCCATGATGACCCTGGGGGGGGGAAACATGATATTTCTGTTGCTAATGTCTTTTAAATGAGTACAAGTGAGTGGGTGGCAATTTTCAGTGCACTGCTCCCTTCTTGCGGTTGTCTATCAAGTAAAAGTAGTCGTCACTAATCTTGCATTGCATCAGTTGCGTGACTCTATTGTCATCGGCGGCCATTGTTCCCGCAGGCACGGCTAGTCACAAGGCTGCCCTGGTTACAATAGCAACTGCCGCGCACAAAATGACTCAAGCCCCAAATGACTCAAGCCCCAAATGACCGTTCCCAGTATGACGGGACTATCGGGAATGCGTACCTAAAGGATGTCCCACAGCAAGCAGGTTTAACCCAAGGCTGTTGTTTTAAAACATATCGGAATGCACCTCATGCTGGTTATGACAGACAAGCGCTTTCTTTTGAGAGCGTGTGCCAACAGCCAGCGCGTGGTGGACAAAACATGAATTGAACGCACCCTACAGTCTGCTGGGGGATTAGCCCTGCATTTTAGCACTGACTTCTAAGCATGCAATGGGACCTGCGTTGTCAGCACTTTCTACCCTGCACACTGGCTCTGGAATGTTCTAATAACTTCACAAGATGCATTTGAGTCTGTCATTTAGATGTTCTTTTGGGAAGAAATGGTAGCAGTAAAGAGCAGATTGTTGGTAATTTCTGGTTTAAAGGTTAGTGGGGTAAACACGTTTGTTCTGCGAAACATCAAAGGATGTCAGCAGCAGACCTTGAATGAATATTTTATAGATCAATCCCACCAAACTGAAAATAGGAGTAAATATATTTAACAATATAGGATAGGCTACAATATAATCTAAAAATAATACAAATGTATTAGCTAAGCTTATAACTCCTGCAAAACAATTGCTCACACAGTTGCATCTTGCTATTTATTGTCAATGAAGAATTAGGTGTGCATCTCTGATCTGGCTGTACATTAAACTCTTTAACTTAACATCTTTTATTATTTTGAGATTTTGTTAAACACTGGAGCTTTGTGCATTCATGGTCAGGATACCATACTAATATAGTTTGGTCAGTGTTAACTTTCAATATTTAATTTGAAATATACAATTAAATTGTATTAATGTTTAGAAATGGCGGTCCCGTAACTTGCTAATCTGTGGATGGCAGGAATGCCAGGAACTGTATGGCTAATTGACTGAATGAGCAGGCGTTCTCAACAGATGTATGCCATGCTTCCTTGATTCTGCATGCATGGAGCTTTTCCATGCTCTGTCATATGTGGCGAAGGTAATGTTTCAACATAGTGAAAGATGTGAGGTATTTATTGGAGTGCAGCTGTGGTTACAAATGATCTACATTCGTTTTAGTAATTTTGCATTCTTAATAATAAACCAGTTATTGTGTAAATGTCTTGGTAATGGCTAGATAGTTGTCATATCACACTAAAATATTACCCCAGTGTGGAGCAAGACCGGCAGTTTGCAACAACATGACAGCTATGCTCTTATTTCTTTTTTTTGGAATGAAAAGTCTTCTTTACAAGTGTGTAGTATCTTATCTTAACATTCCTTTTTAGACAGTTACTGAAATGTACAAAATGTACCGTTTGTCACTGTACACTGACATTCAGTTAAACAAGGAATTTGGGATTTTAGGAATTCAGTGATGGGACACACTCTTGATGTACACTATACATTGGTTTGCAGCTCAAAATTGTGTTACCTCACACACATTCAGGGGGGAGAGGCAGTTACATCATCTCAGTCACAATTCTAAGGAATTTCTAACATTCCTTCAGCCTGACTCCCTTACTCACAAACATATATGCACTGTCTGTTTCCAGTAAAGCAGTCTGTGATTGATTTAAGACCTCTTCATAGGGTTGCTTTGATGTAGATACTGGTGTCCTTTAAGGGCTTTGTCCTAAATCCCATATGTCCACAGCAATCTCATGTCAGTAACCCACCTAGTCTATCTCCAATCCAGTCCACTCCAGTCAGTTGTGTACGGTGCATGGACGGTGCAATCAACCCCCCCCCCCCCCACACACACACACACACACACACATAGTTAGTATCTATACAATTCCACACTGACAGATTCACTGTAAACTATACGTTAGTAAACAAGCCACCTTGTAACACGCACTCAATTGTGTATGCGATATTTCTGTTATTCCTATGCAGTGCTGTGGTAAGGAATGTCCTATCAGCTGCCCAGCTGTGACCAGCTGTACTGGAATTCTTAAACTCATGCCAGTGGAGGAATCCTAGAAATGTGCGTACACATATTATGAAAACATCATGCATGAGAATGCATTATGCATATGGTGTCATGCGTATACTTGACTGACACACGTGCATAGATTTACAGTATACTGTATGGAAAAAAAAACAAATCATACATTCACACGCACACATAATGTCCTTTGCTAGGGCTCCAAATAAACCCATGAGGCTCAGGCTGTGCCTGTGCACATCTGAGTGTCTTCCATCACACTCTTAAGGCCATAGTCTGCCTCTGGTCCCTGTAGGTGTGTTGAAACCTCCCGGTGTTCTCTAATAAGATCGTGGTCTCTGTCAGGCTGAGGAATGAAGGTGTCTACCCACCAGGGAGCGCTCCCATTGGGGAATCTCAGCCAGCTCAAGCCATGTGTGTGGACATAGCTGGAGTTCTTATGGGGAGAGGATGGGGGTGGTAGACGATAGTCACACAAACTATAAGGAGCTTTAAGATAGTCCTCATTTGGTTTAATGCATTCTGACTTGAGCCAATGTTGTTTAAACAACTCGCAGAGCGTGTGCATGCATGCTAATGTCTCTTTTCCTGAGGGTGCCCGCATCCTTGAAGAACCTGTGTGTTTGTGGGACGAGGGGGGGGGTTGTTTATTGCACATCCCACAGTGCCCTATTCATCTGTGGCCTGGCACTAAGATAGGCTGTCCTGTCATGGCCAGGCCATGCATAGTGACTCAATACTTGCTGTCTGCCTGGCACAGATTAGATCAACGCAAATGAATATTCAGCAGTTATCACAGCTAGACTGATGTATGTACAAATCTTAGAGGTAGGTATTAGTTATTTCTTTAAATGATGTGCTAAAAGCAATTGTATGTGTAAAAGGGATATCTCCCGTTGAAGCAGTAAACAAAATAAGTTTGTAACAAAGTGAGTTATACTATTTTTATTATTCTATTCCAATATTCAACAACAACAATCTGTTTGGGAATTTTTTTTTATGTATGAACAATTATGGAAATCTCATGAAGCTCAGATAATTATTGAAAGGGACAGATAACAAATAAAGATTTAGACTACGACAATGGAGTATTTTCTAAGGTCCAAAAATATCTAGGCAATAACTTTGTATCTGTGATCCTGAGACTCTTTGTCCATGGTATATTCAAGCAGCATTCTTCTTGAGAAAGGTCTTGTTTGGAGCTTGGCTTCCTCCGTCAATCCTAAACATGTCTTCCACACAAAGACAGGAACCGTGCCAATCCAAACTACAGCCAACCGGAAGACTGGTGTAGGGCTTGGGGAATGGTAGAGGAGGTATCCCATAGAGGGACCTCCACAAAGACCGACTCCATGAGCACAGCTGGACAATATAGCTATGTTGTGCTTGTGTGGTGTTTATTATTTTGTTTATTTGTAACGAAATGGAAGAGTTGTACATTAACAGTGTGTGGATTGCATGCACCAGCAAAGGAAGACATGTCACAAAGACATTTAACACATAACCACCAAACCAGTTTATTACATTAAGTTCTATCACAGCCTCGAGAGAAGCACGTTGGTTCTTTCTGTGTAGGTGGGCATATCAATGTTTACCGGGGGTTTGTTGGCACATGTTTGAGAACGACAATGCTACTGTTTCTCTCCTTTGCCGGAATATCCCATGTCTACCAGTGGTATTCTCTAATATTGTTTATCATCCTTGTCAATCTAGACAGGAGTCTTCTAGTTTGTTTTTGCCGATGTTACAACCTGTCAACTTATTTTATCTACCCGAGTTCTTAAATGGTGTTAAGTAACTAGAATGCTTTTATTTACATCCATGCACATTTCCATGAAAACCATCTACATAGATTAAATACAATATGAAACCAGCTGTTTTTGTGCTACCTGGCAATAAACTAAAACCACCATGTTATATTTTGATGACGACTGATTAAATTATTGCCTATTAATGTATCATGAACATGAAATGAGTGTATGAACACAAATACATGTGTCTCATTTCTTGTGCGTGTTGTCAGCTCATTGGTTAACTGTTTCTCTTCCCTTGCAACCTTCTCTCCAGGATGGTTCTCTGGGAAACATAGATGACCTGGCCCAGGAATATTCTGAATACTACAATACCTGCTTTGGTGACGTCAGTGACCGCATGGAGGAGCTTCGCAAACGGCGCGTCTCCCAGGACCTCGATATGGTGAGTACGCACGCGCACACCCCGTGTGTAGCAGCCTGTAATGGCAATAACACTGTTAAACTGGCAGCTGTAATGCTTCTTGCTTTGGATTGGGTTCCCATATCCACATCTCAAATCCTTTTAACAGTGACCACAAACGTCCCCATTTCAGATTGATCTTAAAGCTCCACAGAGTGGAGTTTCCAACAGTTCAGCCAACAACATGGCCAGGACTTAGTTGTGAAGAGCGAACATATGAGCGTGTACGCTACAGTTTCGGACTGTCCTGAATAACGGTGTGGCCCCTCTTTGTATCTGAATGTGGTTGTGTTGTTAGGGATCCATAAGGGTGTTCCGGCATTCATTCACTAGGATGTAGGATAGTGGGGCAGCCCTTTGGTTGCCAAGCTATGGGCAGAAGTGTGAAAGAATGCCACTGGTGCTACAACAGAGTGCCTAGCTCTGGCTTCCAAAGCACACACGCAGCAAGAGAATGAATATTAGTTGCTAATATGCTAACATTGTAATTGTGCTCATGGCTATTCACGCAGAGGTGGACTAGTTAGGAAGACTTGCATTTCTACAACAACGATTCAATTGAAGTAGAAAGTATAAGTGCTGAAAAGAACAATTATAGTTAGATATGTGTGCTGAATTACAGTGTTGCTTTATATAGCAGCCCTGTCTATTCACAGTGCTCCCATTCATACGAGCCCATAATGACAATTATAGCTCTGTAATGAGAGCATATTGTCCTATACTAGCGGTTAATCCTCGTTATGACAGTTGGCTATCACATACGAGTGTAATTCCTGTCCAGCGGATAGATTTCCAGCGCTAAGAATACTAGCCTAGCCTTTTCTAGTATGTCATTGTTAATGTTTGTGACTCTGCATTGTCTCTCAATACAACTGGTGACTGATAATGATCAGAGACGTGACAGTAAGACAGACAGAAATTCGGGAGCCTGTGCTGCTGCTCTCTGTGAATGCAGGCAGCCATTTGGCTGTGTGGGACTTAGAGAAGGGTCATGTAGGTGAGTTATGGTGAGTCTATTGTGTTCTAAAGACCTGTTCTAACAGCTCTACAGGGATGAGTTTCCCCACTTTGAAGCCATAGCATGGTTGTAACACGGAGACAGTTTATTCGCATCTAATCCCGTGTGATGTATTTCCGTTATGCGTTTTTAACGCCTGTGGCTGTCCACATCGCTACATGTCGTCCCCACCCACCTCCCCGCTCACGTGACTTAATATCAGTGTCGATGTGACTGTGTGAGATGAGAGATGCAATGGAAGTTGACTTGTATAGTCTGGATGAGGAGCAGGGGGGCTGACTGGGCCTCCAAGCTTAAAACCCAGGCCAGCAGCAGGACATGGACGGAGGCAGAGGAAGAACTGGGGGGGCGGGGGGGGGGGGTGGGGGGGGGGGGGGGATAAGGAGAATTGG
>JAODUH010083920.1:0-15061 GCA_027564835.1 Typhlichthys subterraneus
TATATATTCATATATATATATATAATCAATCATATATTATATATATATTCATATATGTATGTGTATATATATCAATCATATATGGTGTATATATATACACATATATATGTATATATGTATGTGTATATATATCAATCATATATGGTATATATATACACAGTATGTATGTGTATATATATCAATCATATATGGTATATATATCTACACAGTATGTATATATGTATATATATGTGTGTATATATATATATATATATATATATGTGTATATATACCATATATGGTATGTATATATATGATGTGTGTCTGCGCGTTTACGTACTGTGTAAAACATGATCATTATGTGTTATATCAAGAAAATGTAATGCATTGTAAACTATAAAGCGTGTTATATCTCTATTACAACTATTCATACTTGCAGATATTTGTGATATTTATTTATAAAATGTGTTTGTCAATATGTAGCTAATCACAATTCATAAAAACAAATGTGATAGACACTGAACCTATTTAAAATGATTTACAAAAAGCTAAATAAAGAAGTACAATTTAAATAATGTGTTCCTAGTATTGTTAATCAACAGTGAAACATATTCACATGTTGTTTTTGTGTATTTTTAGTATAGAAATATCAGTGGCTAATGCTACTGAACCAGTTTTACATTGTAAGTGAATCCGTTAGATCAGTTTTACATAAGTGTGACCAGATGAGTCATGATCACTATTACTAACCTGTCTTCATACAGGTTTTCTTGTACCTGTTGTTTGAATGGACTGCTTTAACATGATCAAACATTCTTGGATTCCCTCCAATAAGGAGGTTGTAGCCATAACTTAAACTTTCAGCAGCAGGGTGATTATTTAAGATGATTATGTTGATTAGGACACTGTAGTGTAATATATTATATACAGAATATACAGTATACATAGAGTATATACAGATAGCAATAAAAACCTAGCTAATTCTAGCAATAATTCATGCAGGGATACATTTGCAAAACCTGCAGGAAACTAATGGTGCTACTTGACTGATCTCACCCATAACATGTACACAACTCTCGCAGAACCCATTCACATTTTGAAACGTCTGTAGTATTACTGCATACTGGGTATCAAATACTTTTTTTTTTAAATGCATGATTATTATAATAATTTTTCTGAAGCATGTTCTTCATAAGAAAGTATTTTATATTTGTCAAAGGGAAATTACCTGATATGCATAAGAGCAACAGCAGGGGCGCTATGCGCCTGGTCTTTCTTTCTGACGCTCGCTCTTGTTGTCTCTATTCTTTACACGGAAACGGAAACTGTGAAGCTACTTGTTGTCGCTCGTGTTTAGCTTTAGCTCTGCAGTTCTAACGTATGCAGAACGCACATTTATTACAGAAATATTGTTGTTTTTTTAAAAGATAGATCATATACATTTTTCCCCAGTGGACTCAATGCTTCCCACGTTTTCATAGAAGCCACAGAGTTGCATTAACTGTATTTTGAATTTGCTTGGCGGTGACTACAGAAGTTGAATTAAAGTGCGGCATTGTGAACTGAAGCTATTCGGCCATGGCGGATGTTACTGCACGTAGCTTGCAGTATGAGTACAAAGCTGTAAGTATTGCTTTTTTTAATGCTATGAGGAGTACTGTCATGTGTGCAGCCAGGTTGTCTTAAATCCCTAACATAGTACCGTACGGTACCTAGCACTTCACCGTACTGCTGCGTATGCACTACGCTAGCTAATTAGTACGGTAGGTACTGTAGCCTGGCCGGCTAGCAACATATACACTCACTGTCTAGTGTCTAACCATTGCTTTCTCTAATATTAGAACTCCAACTTGGTGTTGCAAGCTGATCGCTCTCTGATCGACCGCACACGACGAGATGAGCCTACTGGAGAAGTTTTGTCCCTTGTGGGAAAGCTTGAGGGGACAAAAATGGGTGACAAATCTCAAAGAACAAAACCTCAGATGTTGGAGGAGAGGCGTGCAAAGTTAGTAGATTTTCGCGTGCTATTCTTTTGTTTAAGAACATGTATTTAACCAAATTAGTTCTGTGATTTAATACTAGCTGCACTGACCACATTTCCTTCCACCACTCGCAGGAGACGAAAAAGGGATGAGGACAGGCATGACATTAACAAAATGAAGGGCTTCACTCTTCTGTCTGAAGGCATTGATGACATGGTGGGAATTGTATACAAGCCTAAAACAAAAGAGACCAGAGAGACATACGAAGTATTGCTCAGCTTCATCCAGGCAGCACTGGGAGATCAGGTCAGAGGATATGTAGCTTTTTACATATGAAACACACTAGCGTCTCTTGATCAGTGAACTTCTATTTAGTTATTTGACATGTTTGCTTGTGTTCTCACAGCCACGTGATATTCTGTGCGGGGCAGCTGATGAAGTACTGGCAGTGTTAAAAAATGACAAGATGAGGGATAAGGAGAGGAGGCGCGAAGTGGAGCAGCTTCTTGGGCCTGCCGACGACACACGCTATCATGTGCTGGTCAATCTGGGCAAGAAGATCTCAGATTACGGGGGAGATAAAGAGCTACAGAACATGGGTATGTAGCACTGGGAGAAACCAGAGTGTCTCTTACTGCTAACTAAAGATGGGAGCTGGGAGGATATCAATTCAGATTTTCTCTCTATCATGTTATTGTGTTGAATTTCCATTATTGCGGTAATTGTGAATACTCTCATGAGAGCGAATATCTTTGCATGAGCGTGAATATCCTCACGAGTGACTTTCAAGTCAATCGTCAAAATGGCTGAAGGCTCAATTTGGTCATTTTATTGCACTATTATCGCCCTAGTAATAGAATGCAAGTTCGTGTATGTTTTAAGCATGTTTTTTAGTTTTGAGCATGATTTCATTAATATTGGGATAATTTTATTTTGTATAGGATAACCGTGACATGATGTGTTCATATGCCTACTGCCAACTGATATGCAGGGGTAGTGTGTTTTCTGCACTGATTTGTTGTTTTTTGTGCCCGCAGATGACAACATTGATGAAACGTATGGTGTAAATGTCCAATTTGAATCTGATGAGGAGGTTTGTTTTATTCTCATCTGTAGAATGAAAGTAGACAACTATTTCTACAAGCATTCAAATTCCAAGTATCTATGAACAATATATAGGCATGTTTGGTAAGGGTTTTTTCTTCTTCTTCTGCAAACGTCTTAAAGGAGGGGGATGAAGACCAGTTTGGGGAAGTGCGAGATGAGCATTCAGATGAAGACAGTGAAGGGGAAGAGGCAAATGTCGGCTGCACTCTCTCAGCCAACGTAAGTCCTAATCGATACCTGTTGAATTAAGATACTAAATGAATAATTAACGAGTACGGCAAGACTTTCATCTCAATACAAACAAGTTTTGTCATGTTGCATTCCACACTCGCCATGTCATTAATTTCTGACTCTTCTTTACCTAGCTTGGCGTCACAGGTGATGTGATGACAGCTAAAAAGAAGGACCTACACCCTCGTGACATCGATGCCTTCTGGCTTCAGCGACAGCTCAGTCGTTTCTACGACGATGCCATTGTTTCCCAAAAGAAAGCAGATGAGGTTTTGGAAATCCTCAAGGTATGTCTGTAGTCTTGTTGCTTCTCTATGGCATAGACTGTGGTGAGACCCCAGCTTCAGTTGATTTCTTGAATTGTTGTATGTATAATTCAGACTGCCAGCGATGACAGGGAATGTGAGAACCAGCTGGTGTTATTACTGGGCTTCAACACCTTTGATTTCATCAAGATCCTCCGCCAGCATCGCCGCATGAGTAAGTTGTCTGTTTCCTAATTGCCACAGTTTTCCTAGAGGTCAGTGTATTGAATCTCACACACTGATCCATCTCTGTTGCTGCTTTGCAGTTCAATATTGTACCATGTTGGCAAGTGCCCAGAGTGAGGCGGAGAAGGAACGCATCATAGGAAAGATGGAGTCCGACCAGGAACTGTCAAAGATTCTTTACCAGCTACAGGAGACAGAGAAAGAGGATATTATACGGGTAAACCTTGTTAAGTTAATGTCATATACTGAATTAGACAATTTATATGTCATACGGTATTTCTAATTGAGTCCTGTTGTCGTGTAGGAGGAGCGATCTCGCAGGGAAAGGGTGAGGAAGTCTCGTGTAGACAATGACTTGGAATCAATGGACATTGACCACGGAGAGGTAAGTGTTAATAATACTTGTTGAAACATGCTGTCCATTTTGTTTGCATTTAAAACATGTCCAACATATTTTGCACTTTGTCTCAAGGCTTTGTGTTAATAACACAAATGTGTGGGTGTTTTTTTTTGGGGGGGGGGGGTTTACACCTGTACATTAGTATTAAAGGCAATATGTTTTCTCATATTAAGAGAGATCCATGAAGAACTGCTGCATATCCCTGCGATGGCTGCTAATCCCTTTGCTTGTCTTGTAGTCCATGGCTCCCAGGCAGCTGCTGGACCTGGAGGACCTGACGTTCACTCAGGGCAGTCATTTCATGGCCAACAAGAGGTGCCAGCTGCCAGACGGCTCCTTCCGCAAGCAGCGCAAAGGCTATGAAGAAGTCCACGTGCCTGCACTCAAGCCAAAGCCCTTCTCTGAAGATGAGGTTCCCATGTCTTATTTCATAATGTGTTTAAGAGCAACGTAAAGCAATCTTAAGCGGCAAATGTGTAAACACACTGGCCGGACAATGCTTATCTAAATGTTGGGTACATGCCGTTTTCAGGTGCTTGTTGCTATTGAGAAGTTGCCCAAGTATGCCCAGGCTGGCTTTGAAGGCTTCAAAACCCTGAATCGTATCCAGAGCAAGCTGTTCAAGACGTCCATGGATACTGATGAGAACCTGCTTGTGTGTGCTCCTACGGTGAGTTGTTGAACTTTAGGTGGTTGTGGGTAAATGAGTTCAGTGCCTTTACTCAGTGTCTGTGACTTCAGTGGCATCAATACTGTATAATGTTATGTAATAATATATTGTATGCACCCAGGGAGCGGGTAAGACCAATGTGGCTCTGATGGCCATGCTGAGGGAGATTGGGAAGCATATAAACCTAGACGGAACCATCAACATAGACGACTTCAAGATCATCTACATCGCACCCATGCGTTCATTGGTACAGGAAATGGTGGGGAGCTTTAGTAAGGTGAGACATGGCATCTTTATTTTGAACACACTATGGAGATCTACTGTAGGTCTGAACGATTTTGAAAAAATATAAAAATGCATTTTTTCTGACATTGCAATTTGGTTTGCGATATTTTTTTAAAGTAAAGATTTAAGTTCAATATATATACAATATTTAAAACATGTAATGGAGCATTACCACATGAGATGGCATCAAAATAGGAACTGCTCTATATTCAAATCAATAGATGAGAGCATATAAACACTGCATGTTCATTGATATACAGTGAAATTTGTGATTTAGCAGACACTTTTGTATTCTAATTAGGCGACCCCCCCCCCCCCCCCCCATGTTTGATCCTAGAATCTCCTCTGTGGGCGCATCCTGCTAGAACTATATGGGCGCTGTTCTTACTGTTTTTTGGCGCTTATATGGGTGATCGGCTGGTTAGTTAGAAGTACCATAAAATAAGGAGGACGGCATGCAAATACAACCATTGAAGCTACAAACACAACTGGGTCAGATGCGCATATAAATCGCATGCCTTGCGATTTGCTAATCACATTGTTTCATACCTCAATTTTGGTTACAAACCGATTAATCGTCCTAATCTACAAGCAGGGTAAAGTCCATGTACTTGCCAAAAATACATGTAATTTAGAAGAATACAGGACCCAGCTAATGTGTTTACGAATATTTATCCCTTCTATTTTATGTTCCTGGTAGAGGTACAGCAAAAAAAAAGCAATGATTGTGATTTATACAGACATACAGATTTAAATGTGTTAAATACACAATGGATGGGTATAGTGCTTAAAGCCTAATCAGGTTAATGTTTAGAATGTGAATTTAGAGGCAAGAAAGCATTACCTGTGCAATGTTTTGCATTTTTCTTTGCACACTTGTGCACCATATCAAATGTATACTGTGTTTCACGTCACCCAGCGCTTGGCGAGCTACGGCATCACTGTGTCCGAGCTGACGGGGGACCACCAGCTCTGTAAGGAGGAGATCAACGCAACCCAGATTATCGTGTGCACCCCGGAGAAATGGGATATCATCACCCGCAAGGGTGGCGAGCGCACCTACACCCAGCTGGTGCGCCTCATCATCATCGTAAGTGGCGCGCTTCTTCGCTGGCTAAAGGCCCCGACATGCTTGCTTTTGTGCAATGCCTATACATAGACAAGCGGCTGCGTCGCCAAAGGACTTGTTTACATACTTGCCTGCCTTCCTTGCATGTGCTTGGAGGATTTAGAATATATCGGGGCAGATCAGGGCCGAATCATCCCGGGCCGAAACCGGAGTATTTTCCTTGACTATACCTTCGAACTTCCACAACAACAACCAACATGTCAAATATGTAGCGGCATGGAGACATCATATCGATGTTGGTAATTACGGACTAGCTCTACTAACTTCTCTTTGAAACGTCCCACTATTGTTGTTCTTTGTTCAGAAACTGCTGCCCGATTGTGATATTCAGCACTCACGTTCATGTGCTTTATTGCATCATGCGTACGCGTTCATTTCTAGGAGCGCAGGTTACATGCCTGGCACACAGATTTAGCTTTAGCTTTAGCCAGTGGTAGTGACTAACGATCCCTCAGCGGCTGTTTGAGATATCTTTGTGCCCCCCCCAAGGATGAGATCCACCTCCTGCACGACGACCGTGGCCCCGTGCTGGAGTCCCTGGTGGCCAGGACCATCCGCAACGTGGAGCTGACCCAGGAGGACGTGCGTCTGATCGGCCTCAGCGCCACGCTGCCCAACTACGAGGACGTGGCCACGTGTCTGCGTGTGGACCCCGCCAAGGGCCTCTTCTACTTCGACAACAGGTGAGCGCTCACCGCCGTTACCCCAAAACTTACCCCCATCACGAGTTGTACGCCGCAGCTAACCTGTTGGCTCTTGACCTGCTCAGCTTCCGCCCGGTGCCTTTGGAGCAGACCTACGTTGGCATCACAGAGAAGAAGGCAATCAAGCGATTCCAGATCATGAACGAGATCGTCTACGAGAAGATCATGGAGCACGCTGGCAAGAACCAGGTGAGGACGAGAACCCCCCCCCCCACTTCATCGCATATGGTCTCAACGTAGACCAGCGTGTGTACGTTTAAACCCCCACCCTCTAACAGGCCTCGCCCTTCCACAGGTCCTGGTGTTCGTTCACTCGCGGAAAGAGACGGGCAAAACGGCCAGGGCCATCCGAGACATGTGTCTGGAGAAGGACACGCTGGGGCTGTTCCTCCGGGAAGGTTCGGCGTCCACGGAGGTGTTGAGGACTGAGGCGGAGCAGTGCAAGGTAATGGTCGCCGGGGGCGACGATCACGCTGAGCGTTCCGCAACCCGCTGGCTGGCTACAGACGGCGGCTCCACTTCTGTGTCTCGTAGAACCTGGAGCTGAAGGACCTGCTGCCCTACGGCTTCGCCATCCACCACGCCGGCATGACCCGCGTGGACCGTACGCTGGTGGAGGACCTGTTCGCCGACCGGCACATCCAGGTGCTGGTTTCCACGGCTACGCTGGCCTGGGGTGTCAACCTGCCGGCGCACACGGTCATCATCAAGGGCACCCAGGTGTACAGTCCTGAGAAAGGCAGGTGGACGGAGCTGGGTGCCCTGGACATCCTCCAGGTGAGTGTGAACCCATGGGGGGTTGACGGCTGTGGCCCTTGTGACAAAGAATGGAATTTACCAGAGAGGGTTCAACGGACGACCCCTCCGCATTCTGTTTTTGGAAAGAGGGTGGGAGGGGGCTTTTCAGCCTTTAAGGTCCATTTATGCTTCTGCGCCAAAGCTACTCCATTACATACGGATAGGGCGTAGTCATGGCGTAGGCTGACGTGCACCATCACAACGCCCTGGCCTATGTGCACATACTGTCTCCCTTTAACAACTGGTATAAGTATTAGTTTCACTTGAAAGAGATGTTTTTATGTGTTGTTTGAGCATTATTAAAACTTTGCACATGACACAATGGGGATTTCCCTATGGCGTTTCATCCTTGTTCTGCAGCAAAAAGCGGTCTTTTCTAAATACTATTTTGCATCGGCACAGAGTGTGTGCTATGATAAATGCACCTCCACATTTTGGGGCTTCACATAAATCGCACGCTAGAGGTCCGCACAGCTGACAGACTAGTGCAGAAGTATAATATGATCAAGCTACGCCGTAGGATAGACGTAAGTTAGATGCAGAAGCATAACTGGGCCTTTATACAGACCAGAATGAACCAGCGTTCCATGCAAGTCAGTGGGGTGGTCCACCATACTATTGTCCATTCTTTCTAGGGGTGTTAATGGGTATTTTGAATAAATTCATTTACTTCTCAAGTACCTACGATCAACCTGAGGCCAGAACTGTTTTTCTGCAGCAAACTGCTTTGTTTCAGGCCAATCGTGGTAGATTTAGCATTCCATTTGTGCTTGCATGTAAATGCATTTCAACGCTTCATCTTGTTATTCCAATACCGTTTGGTGGTATTGACTGTGTGTCGGCGCTGTCTTCCAGATGCTGGGTCGAGCCGGGCGTCCCCAGTACGACACCAAGGGAGAGGGCATCCTCATCACGTCCCACGGAGAGCTCCAGTACTACCTGTCCCTGCTGAACCAGCAGCTGCCCATAGAGAGCCAGATGGTGGGCAAGCTGTCGGACATGCTCAATGCCGAGATAGTCCTGGGCAACGTGCAGAACGCAAAGGTCGGTGGTCCCGGGGGCCTGAAGGCACTTCACCCATGACTAACAGAGAGAGAGCGAGAGAGGTGCTGAGGTGGTGATCTCCTGTGTTTGCATTATTAGGATGCTGTCAACTGGCTGGGGTACACCTACCTGTACGTGCGCATGCTCCGCAACCCCACTCTGTACGGCGTCTCCCACGACGACCGCAGCTTGGACCCCCTGCTGGAGAGGCGCAGGATGGACCTGGTGCACACGGCGGCCAACGTCCTGGACAAGAACAGCCTGGTCAAATACGACAAGAGGACCGGCACCTTCCAGGTACGCGCCGCTCTCTCTCCCTTCAACGCGGAGTCACGTGTTTACATGGAGGTCCCTCGCCTGAACGTGTCATTAATCTCCTCCTGTGAAGGTCACAGACCTGGGTCGCATCGCCAGTCACTTCTACATCACGCACGACTCCATTCAAACCTACAATCAGCTGCTGAAGCCCACCCTGAGTGAGATCGAGCTCTTCCGTGTATTCTCGCTCTCCTCCGAATTCAGAAACATCACAGTCAGAGAGGTATGGCCCGCCCTGCTCTGGATTTACGCCACGGGAGATGTTAAAGAGCAACAACGGTGGTAAATGATGACGTGTGTCTCTTGCAGGAAGAGAAACTGGAGCTGCAGAAGTTGCTAGAAAGGGTTCCCATTCCCGTGAAGGAAAGCATTGAGGAGCCCAGTGCAAAGGTAGGGATCTTAATTTAGTGGCAATGAAATGTAAGGCTTTACATTACTGTCTGTGATAATGTCTACAATCCATTCCAGGGATGACAACAGTTTTGATAATACTCCTTTAATCCTTTTTCAGATCAATGTTCTGCTCCAAGCCTACATCTCCCAGCTCAAACTGGAAGGCTTTGCTCTTATGGCTGACATGGTCTACGTTACACAGGTAATGCAGAAGCTGTGGTAGCCTTTGGTTTAGGTAAAAGCCAACATTTGTTTTTGATGAGTTTGTATGAATGGGCTCAAATGTCGAGCCTTAACATGCTGTTCATCTCTTCCAGAGTGCTGGGAGACTGATGCGGGCCATATTTGAGATTGTGCTGAACAGGGGCTGGGCTCAGCTTACAGATAAAACCATGAATCTCTGCAAGATGATTGACAAGAGAATGTAAGATATTCACTGTCTCTCACCCACTGGTAATCATTCCCGCACGATCTAGGCCTTTGCCAGGTTATGAACACTGTTCTTCCTCTTCAGGTGGCAGTCAATGTCTCCTCTGAGGCAGTTCAAGAAGCTGCCCGAGGAGGTGATCAAGAAGATCGAGAAGAAGAACTTCCCCTTTGAGCGCCTCTACGACCTCAACCACAACGAGATAGGTTGGTTGTTTCTATTCCATCACTCCTCCCCATAACGTCTGACTGCAGCTGTAGTGTACAAACCATGTAATGCTATCCCTTTCTAAATAAGGGTAAACGTGCTCTATGAAGGATTGTTCAGTTTGTGCTCCCACCGCTGCCTTCAGGTGAGCTGATCCGCATGCCGAAGATGGGAAAGACCATCCACAAATACGTTCACCAGTTCCCCAAGCTGGATCTGGCCGTCCACCTGCAGCCAATCACACGCTCCACACTGAAGGTGGAGCTCACCATCACCCCTGACTTCCAGTGGGACGACAAGGTCTGTTTTGATCCGATTTGAATGCGCTGGTACCTCGGACGTCCTCTTCTCGTTGACACTGACCCGCTTGTCTTGACCACCTACCTAGATCCACGGCTCTTCTGAGGCATTCTGGATCCTGGTGGAGGATGTGGACAGTGAGGTCATCCTACACCATGAGTACTTCCTGCTCAAAGCCAAGTACGCCCAGGACGAGCACCTGGTCACTTTCTTTGTGCCTGTGTTTGAGCCCCTCCCACCGCAGTACTTTATCCGCGTGGCCTCAGACCGCTGGCTCTGTAAGTGTGCTGTTGTGTAAACATGTTGTTCAGTATGTGCTACTGGTTGTGTAATGCAGATCAACAGAATTGATCACTATCATAATCTCACTGAGCAGTGTTCAGTTGCTATTCTAAATGTTATTGATGTTTGTATCCCTCAGCGTGTGAGACCCAGCTCCCCGTATCGTTCCGTCACCTGATCCTGCCAGAGAAGTACCCGCCTCCCACAGAGCTGCTGGACCTGCAGCCCCTGCCCGTCACCGCTCTCAGGAACTCCGCCTTCGAGACCCTGTACCAGAACAAGTTCCCCTTCTTCAACCCCATCCAGACACAAGGTAGAGAGCCCATGCTCTGCTATATGTATTAATGAACTGACCTCCTGTTTATTAACAGGGAGGTTAGCAGGGAAAAACAACAACAACCAGAGTGCTGTACGACACCATCCAAACCTGAATGGTCAGTATAGCAGTCCTGCATAGGACCATAATGACGGCTCTCCCTCTTCTCTCCCCACTAGTGTTCAATGCCGTGTACAACAGCGACGACAACGTGTTCGTGGGCGCGCCCACCGGCAGTGGCAAGACCATCTGCGCCGAGTTTGCCATCCTGCGTATGCTGCTGCACAACGCAGAGGGCCGCTGCGTCTACATCACCCCCATGGAGGCACTGGCCGAGCAGGTACCCACCGTCCCCCCGCGTCCAGACCCCCCCTCCACTCTCAGAACCAGCCCCTCCCTCAACGCTCACTCTCCCCCTCCCGGCCAGGTGTTTGTGGACTGGCACCAGAAGTTCCAGGACCTGCTGAACAAGAAGGTGGTGCTGTTGACCGGAGAGACCAGCACGGACCTGAAGCTGCTGGGCAAGGGAGACATCATCGTCAGCACCCCGGACAAATGGGACATCCTGTCTCGCCGCTGGAAGCAGAGGAAGAATGTCCAGAACGTCAGCCTGTTCGTCGTGGACGAGACGCACCTGATTGGAGGAGAGAACGGCGTAAGACTCGTGAAACGGTCTTTTGTCATTGAACCTTTTTATTACGCTATATGGCCTTATAACAGCAAGGCAGTATTCACCACCATTGAAAGGTGTAGTCAGTCCTTGCAAGCTAAATGTTAGCTAATATACTTTTTGTCATATTCAACAAATATCTCCCCGCATTTCGCTAGATTGCCGTTCTCTGTGCGTGTTGAAAAAAGAATCTGATACTTCTGTACGGCCCTGGCTCCGTAAATAGCAACATAAACAAAGTGGTGAACACTGCTCGTGTAAACAAAGCTGTAGCACTATACCCTTTGCTTCACAATGCATTTCCATGTGTGAGCCGGTGCCGTGGAGCAACGCGGAGCGATACTGTTTTGAGCTGGAAGTTGGCAAGAATGACCTACCCTGCCTTTACATGACATGGTGTGTAGAATAGTCCTATCTCCATGTTTACAGCCTGTGCTGGAGGTCATCTGCTCCAGGATGAGGTACATCTCCTCTCAGATCGAGCGTCCCATCCGCATCGTGGCCCTCAGCTCATCCTTGTCTAACGCCAAAGACGTGGCCCACTGGCTCGGCTGCAGCACCACGGCAACCTTCAACTTCCACCCCAACGTCAGGCCTGTACCGCTGGAGCTGCACATCCAGGTCCGCCAGAGCGTCGACCACCAAATGCACATTCACTTGCTCAGAATAGCTGTGGTAGAGGTAGCGTGTGTGTTTTGCTAAGGCACAGCTGTGCTCCCGTGCAGGGCTTCAACGTCAGTCACACTCAGACTCGCCTGCTGTCCATGGCCAAGCCGGTCTACCATGCAATCATGAAGCACTCGCCCTCCAAGCCGGCCGTGGTGTTCGTCCCGTCCCGCCGGCAGACGCGTCTCACGGCCATCGACATCCTGACGTTCTGCGCTGCTGACGTGGTCCCCCAGAGGTCGGTTACCAAAGGAGGGGGGTGGTAGCGTGTTTATGTGACCACCGGGTGGCATCACACTTAAGTGGCATTTTAGCAGCAAGGTTTCCATGCCCTTGCATGGTGCCTGTTCTGCAGTTCACGTTGCTCATTCCTAATGGCAAGCATGTTCAGGGTGAGGATGGCAGCTCCTCATCTGTCTTGGGGTTTTAGCTCAATGGATGTAGCTAGGCAGACCAGCCCTTTTGTGCTACTGAACATGGGTAACATTTCTGAGCTGAAGCAATTGTGCCACCAGCCTTCAACCTCATAACAGTACAGCCTTGATACAAGTTAATGTTTTATCAGTGGGCACCTGCTGTATATCTGTCCGTCCATAATGACCGATTATTTTCTCTTAGGTTTTTGCATTGTGTGGAGAAGGACCTGGCTCCGTTCCTGGATAAGATCAACGATGCCACGCTGAAGGAGACCCTGGCCAACGGTGTGGGTTACCTGCACGAGGGCCTCTCTGTCATAGAGCGCAAAATAGTGGAGCAGCTCTTTATCTCAGGTTAGAACCGGTGGCCCTCAACCCTGGTCCTGGTAATCTACTGCCCTGCATGTTGTAGGTGTCTCCCTGCTCCAACACACCTGAAGGGATTGTTAGCAATCTCTGCCATTTGAGTAGATGTGTTAGAGCAGGAAGACCACAACAAAGACTTTATAATTATAGAAAGATGGAGCATTGTAATGCTTTTTAATCGAGCAAAAATGTAATCCTTCTGACGTCTTAAAGGTTTAGTCAGCTATTTCAAGCTAATTCTAAGCTAATACACTTTTTGTGAAATTCACGAAATATTTCACATATACTTAGTTTACAGGTTTCTGTGCGTGTTATACTTCTACACAGCCCTGGCTCCATAAATAGAAACATAAAAGTGGTAAACACTGCTCACAACAAAGCTGTAGTACTACCAGAATACTACGCTTTGCTCCACAATGCGTTTTGGCTTTGCGGAAGGATATTTTTTTTTTTATTTGAGCTTAAAGTTAGCAAGCGTTCTTGAGAATGACCCTGCTTTTAAGTAGCCTTGTCACCAATGATATTTTGCTTTGGAGGCTGATGTGGGCAGCACCCAGACCAGGCAGCTAAAACTACCATGATTGGCCCGAAACAAGTCAATTTAGCCCTAAACTGCACAAATAACATTGTGGCCTCAGACTGACTGTAGGTACTTGAGAAGTAGCGTAGTATAATAAATATACCCAGAGAGAAATAATGGGCAAAACTGTAGTGTAATCCGTGACTCCATTGACTTGCATGGAACGCTGAGTCAATCTGGTCTACATAAAAGGTGAAAAGTCCTGACATCTTCCTGTCTCCTCCTCCTGTCTGTTACCAGGTGCAGTTCAGGTGGTGGTGGCGTCGCGTTCACTCTGCTGGGGCACCAGTATCTCTGCCCATCTGGTCATCGTCATGGACACCCAGTACTACAATGGCAAAATCCACGCGTGAGTCTTAGACAGGCGTCATTGGAGCAGTAGTTGCATTACTAAACATACGTGCTGTTGGTGACCACCTCCCCGTTTGTGTGCAGATATGTGGACTATCCCATCTACGATGTCCTGCAGATGGTGGGAAAGGCCAACAGGCCCCTGCTGGATGACGAGGGACGGTGTGTAATCATGTGTCAGGGCTCCAAGAAGGTAACCACTGACCCTCTCAGTAGCACCACCAGCCTTTCAAATAGGACCTTGTGCTAAAGGTGCTCTCTACTATATTTTACACATCAATATACGGTAGCAACAAACAACTTTTGTCTGTGTGAATGTATAGTGGCGTATTTGCAACCTGAGCAGAGAATGTTGTTTGTGTAGATTCTTTATTGGTTTTCTTATCTGGGCCGGCAGCACATGTTGGTGCATGTTGGCGTCCCACAAAAGCATTTGTTTTGCTTTGAGATGCTAGTGCCCTTAGTGTAACATCTAGTGATATAATGTCATAGAGCCACTTTAACATACATAGCCCGTATCTTTACAGGACATATTGTGGTAAAGTCACTCAGAGCCACTCTAACATACATGACCCTTCTCTTGACAGGACTTCTTCAAGAAGTTCCTGTATGAGCCTCTGCCAGTGGAGTCCCACCTGGACCACTGTCTTCATGACCACTTCAACGCCGAGATCGTCACCAAGACAGTGGAGAACAAGCAAGACGCCGTGGATTACCTGACCTGGACGTTCCTGTACCGCCGCATGACCCAGAACCCCAACTACTACAACCTGCAGGGTGTGTAGTGTGTGCTGCTGGCTCCCTAGTCTGCTCACAGATCATGTGTGAATGCCACTTCCTCCCTCTTATAAGGCTGCAAGAAAATATTGATACATACATTTTCACTTAGGGGTGTACTCACTTTTGTTGCCAGCGGTTTAGACATTAATGGCTGTGTGTTGTGTTATTT
>JAODUH010083931.1:0-15061 GCA_027564835.1 Typhlichthys subterraneus
TGTTCTGCAAACCTGGTTATCATTAAACCATCATACCAACAATATCCTGCACTTGGGTCCTCACTACCACCCCCGGCCGTGACAAGAATGTCAGAACACCGGGTCGCGAAGATATTTCAAATATGCCTGCCGGTCCGTAGTCAAAAAAGTTTGGGAACCCCTGACCTAGCATGCATATATATATATATATATATATATAAAAAACGTAGTAAAGGTAAAGGTTAGTAAAACAGCCTCAATATACAGTATTGCCTCACATTCACCCATTCATACACCGATGGTTATGGCTGCCATGCAATTTGCCGCCTGACCACCGGGAGCAGTTAGGATTGGGTGTCTTGCTCAGGGAGCAACTTTTGGATCACCCGTGGCCCCACTCTACCCACTTCCACACCCTCAAAATGCAAATAAATATTATACCTAGATGCTGTCCATATTTACTTACATGTCAGTTAGCTGTCAGTTACTTACATGTCAGTTAGTTTATTGTCAATGGCCAGCAGGCAGGGTGGACCCAAACACAGGCTAGCTAGGAGGGTTTCAGGTTTGTATTTACCTGCTAATGCAGAGGAAGAAACTGTTGACAATGATCACACATAGACTGCAGGAAACACGAGGGCTTAAATAACATGACACAAGACAGGCCATTGGACCAGGACAACGAGGGGCAGGTGATACTAATGAAACAATCATGAACAGAGACACAAGCTAAACACGGACCGGAGAATGACATGGACCGAACAAGACAAACACTGGGGTGGACAACAGGCCATGACAACAGACCATGAACCTGGTGATAACTCTTGTCTATAGGGTGATTTAACTCACTGACTATGGGAATAAATATGATTGTATTGCCTTTTACTTCTTCTTTTTTTCCCATTATTGAGCTTTTATAGCGATTTGGTTGATTTATTACTGCTATACATCCACAGTGTTTCAAACCTGTCTCTGGGATTTTTATCCTCTACTCCATCTTCCCCTAAGGATACCCCTTAATAGCATTACAGTACAGCAGCGGAAACTAATTTACTAGATTCTCAGTTGAATCTCATTTGTATGAGGTTCAGTCTTCTGGGAGAGGTATGAGGAAGGGTTAAGATTACGCAACCGCTTTGTCTTTTTGTTGACCATCCGTTTCATAGGACGTTCATTCACATTCAGAGGTAATCCAGGAGGAGATACAAAACATTCTGCGTGCTATTGACATATTCACTCATCTTTTAGAACGATTAAAATAAACTCACAGTGACTATAGGTGTTTATTTTCCAGATTCGTGCTGGGAACAGGCTGTAAGCTCACTGGGTTGCTTTAAAATGCAAATGTTCTCCCCAACATTTATTACAATTTCAGCAGTCTCTCTTATCCAAAGCTCTTAGGAGTCTACCCCCTTCACCACTATCTTATCCTGCATGCTTATCTTTGTTGACTCCGTTATGGTACTGTCAGAAAACATTAAAGTGCTTCTATATGACTTCATACCTGACTTTTTAGATGTCACATAAAGCACACCAGCATCTCAAAGAAAAACAAATGCTCCACGGGTCACACACACACGCACACACACACACACACACGCACGCACACGTGCGCTAACATGCACGTAGAGCTGTACTGGCTATGAAAACAAAGAACAGAGGAGCACACAGAGGGAGCGTGTCACAATTACTACTATAGAAAATAGCTGTTTGCCATTATATTAATGTGTAAAATATTGTATGGAGCACTGTGCTGTTCTGTATATAGGGGGGCAATGGGTAGAGTGGCGCAACAAGTGATCGTAAAGTCGCTGGTTAGAATCCCATTACCTGATAAAGTGTCCCTGAGCAAGACACCTAACCCTAACTGCTCCCAGCGGTTGAATGACAACCTTGCATGTGTGACGAACCGGTGCATGTGAGGCAATCGTGTTCAGCTCTTTAAGCAGCCAGCAGGTTGGAAAACTGCTACTTATGTAGTCAGTTTACCATGTTTCGTTCAACGAAAATGTTGTATAGTTGTCAGACTCAAACAACAAAACACTGACTTGTCAGTCTTCATGTCAGGACGCAGAGAGACGTCCCAGATGGCGCATCGATCGCCTTCCACCCTGTCACGCCACACAAGATAAAACGACTGATGGGCTTCTCTGGGCTCCGCAAAATCGCTCATGACGACTCCAGCGCGTGTCGGGACGGCCCATTATTTGAGCTGATATTGTGCAGTGTGAATCATCAGTGTGACTCAGCCTTTCCTCTCAAAAATAAAAACGTGACCGTCTTGACAGGTATTGGCGTCAAAAGCAGACACCATGCAATCAAGAAAAGTGTTGTTATATTTTGTTTTAACGATGTGAGATGAGTAACAGGATCACTTTTCTCCTCCACCCACATTCTATTGCCTCCTAATCCATATGCTGTAAATGTTCTTCAGGTGAAACCTTCATTTGTTATATTGAACACTTAGTACGTGTTAAAAGGAAGCTTGGTCCTTGATTATTATAACGTCTGAAAACTCAAGGTTACAGTACACCTCTCAAGTGCGAAACAAGCAATCAAAAAAAGGTTTATTTTAATAGAGCTTGGATGCTAAGTCGAAAATAATGATGGGTTGCGCACAGTCAGTGATTCACAACTCAGTGACGGTAGAGACAATGGAGTGTATTGTACAGTTGTAATTACACCATCTTGTGAGTGACTGTAAAGCCACACTCTTATATGCGCACATTTGTGTAGTAATTCGTCATAGTTTACCGTGAGTCTAGAGGGAGCAAGACAACACTGTGTTGCTATGAAAATCAATGTATATACCAATTTACCAAAGATTGGTAACCTTTTTGCGTGACAATCACCACGGTATACTAACTGTGCAGTGGGTTCCTTGTCATATTTGTGTAATCGTTTCAGCCAATGATGTATAGAAGAAGAAGAAGAAGAAGAAGAAGAAGAAGAAGGTGGTATGGGGACTTTCTTTCTCCCCCTTTTTGAGAACTCTCTGTGGAGCCAACCATGACAATGGAACTTTATGATCACACATTGGCTGCTAGAAGAGTACCATAGCTGAGATCATATACACTTTACTTCAAAGAGTGTCAACATACGGCAAAGCACTGTGGCCAAACAAATTGGGAGCCATTCAGTTTGTAGACTGCATGTACTGTATGGTGTATGCTGTATGGTAAGTGTGTGTGATGAACATACTATAACGGTCAGGCTTCTTTAGTTTGAACTCTGTAAACTAGGCTGCTTCAATAGTTTCAAAATTAGCCCGACTGTTAGCTAGGTTGCTCCAATAGCTTCAAAATTAGCCCGACTCTGTAAACTAGGCTGCTCCAATAGTTTCATAATAAGCGCTGTACATCAATGGAGCACGTCCAGCCCATATTCGATAAGTACATTTTGGGTCTGCTTAAAGCACGAGGCTAACAGTGGTTGCTGCTTGTGTGAATCCTTAATACAAGAGTTTGCATGTTAACATCAGCAGCAGCTACTGATGTTCACACAAACAGCAGCACAATGTAGCACTGATCAAGTCGTGATGAATATCCAACCTTTGCTAAATGCCACTAATGGTTAATGGAGCTTTCACAAAATGAGCTATATTTATCTGCATTAGCACTCAGAATAAACATCACGTTGCAGTCCCAGAAACCACAGCTGGATATTGATAGATGTGTTGATATTTCCCTCATTCGATACAAAGCAGTCTAATTAGCAGTCATGCCACAGTATGGCCAACACCAAATGTTCTCATACTAATACAGAAGAGCTTAATGATCTGATTGCATTCTTGCTGATAATGTGATGGGCTGATAGGAACTATATGCCCTGAATTTCACCCTCCACACGAGGTAATGTAAAAAACATAAATCTGTGCATTACACGCACTTAATTACATATAAATTAACTACAATTGTACGCAATTAATATAATATGCACCTATATTCATACTGTATTCAGTTAAGTAATATAGCATATTTTATACTGTACACTGCAAAAACTATCTAACTTCTAATAATTTAGTTTTTAGATTTAAAATCTAGTTGGGCTTGTTGTGGCTTAATTTAAGTAAATGTGCACTTAATTTAAGAAATTTTATCAAGTGAATTTCACTTATAGCACTGGCAGCCACTTTTGCTTGTTTTAAGCATTAGTAAGCTCATAACTAATATATTTGAACTTGTATTTGATAGGACATTTTTTGCAGTGTATGAACTGAAACCCCATTCTTAGATGTATGTACTGCAGGGTATGAGAATGTTGTTGCTATTTTAGGCTAAGCTAAGGTGAAGCAGGACCTAATATTCTGTTTTATTGAGTGTGGTTTCACATATGCGCACCACTGATTTAGCATATCCAATAAAAAACGACCAGATGTCAATAGACATCCTACACGATTCTGTTATAAAAGGTCACATAATCTTTCAAATCTGCATGAATATACTGCAGACAAAAATAATAACGCTTCATTGATGGATTTTGTGTCATAAAAATTCCATTCATGTACAGTCCGTGCCTGTGCATGTGTGTGCATTTGTCATATACTAACAAACTATTATTATGCACAAACTTTTCATATTTATTTTTCTTCCACTTGACATAATCAATCCAAGACCCACACATAAACAGGAAATCTTTAAAGTAGACAGGCTCCTATCCAACTATCCAACTCTCTGCATAATTGGCATCTTAGAAGTTCAATCTCAATGTCAGACCCCAACGTACTTTATCCATCCAGTGAAAAGTGGATAGAGGAGGAGAAGTAAAGGCTTCTCCAACCTCCATCTGTTTGTGTGAAAACACCACATGAAGATCATTTCTCCTACTTAGAGCCTTGTGATACTTTAAGGATAAGATACCATGAAGGATAGTCACACATCTTTTTCGACTGCTCACAAACGCTGGGGATACCCACGCACTGAGAGGGATGACGCTTTCATTTCTGTACGGTAATTTATCAATCTGGAGAACCCGGAGATTTGAGGTGTAATGATCTGATTCACCGTCCATCTTGGAAAAGGTCAGAACTAAAATAAATGTCATCTCTAGTGAATAGAGAGGGGAGTTGTCAGCAGTCGAGAACTCATGACGGGTATCGGCTTATGGATGAGTTTGGCTTTCAAAGGTCTGCCAACCTTCGCTTTGTAACAGGCCGGTTATCGACAAAACTTGACAGGCATATTTGAAAATGAGACTGACTTTTATTTTGTTCAGTGATAAGTTATGTTTTTACATGATGCATTGTAGAAAATGCTGCATTTGCCACGAAAGGAAGACACATACAATGTAAATACTGCACGGTGTTCTTCGGGCGCCTATGCATATTGCATTAGACGAATTCCCTTGAGATATTATCAACGTCACAGCACTATTTATATGCTAAAGAACTGCATTAGACACTGACTGATCTGAGCTGCTTACCCACACAAACAGTAGGAGATGCAGCACTCGGAGGCCTGGTTAAAAAGTTAGCCAGAAGGACAGGAAGCAGGTTAGGAAGAAAGGAATAATGAAGGGACTGATCCCACATTCTTCAAGTCTAACCATGTATTGTCTGTGCACCACAGTTCATAATGTAGCTGTCTGTTTTATAGGCCGCAAAACAAATACATTGCTAATTTTTGAAAATGTACTGTAGATGGATGTTACGTTCACAAACAAATGCACAATGACAAAATACAGAAAGGCCACAGGGGTTGGGGAGACAGAAGCAAAGCAGAAGGAATAAAAAAAGGAAAGAAAGAAAGTTGGCTGGAAATGTGGAAACAGTGGTGACTTACAGTGGAAACAGTGGTAATGTACAGTAGAACCAGTTGGATGGTTTGAATAAGAGAAACATCTCCATGCAGTATACAATATAAAACACAAAAGTATAATGGAATGTGTGTTGTTGTGGTTTATGGTTTGTATTATTTTTTAATACTTGGTCGCTGTGTCATGCAGAATATGACACTACTAATGACATTTGCATGAATGACAGGAAAAGAAGGAATTTGTTGTGAAAAATAAGTCTGAATCGGTTGGTCTGTAATCCCTATTCGGTGAGCTATATTGTCATTGTGTTTGAAGGGTGGCAGAATGACTTCCACATGTGTAAATCTAACTTTGCAGAACGGTTGCCAGAGAAAGGGATGTAACCCGGGCAGCAATCTCAGCTCTACTCTGTATTGAGCCACTTCAAAGTGAAGAGGAACGAGAAGAATTGCCACAGAAGAGCAACCTGTCTTCCTTATGAAAGTGTCAAAGCAAAAACAATTTGGAATTTGCACACCCGCCTCCTGTGAGTGCTATAGAAACACGATTACTATAGCGACATACTGTATGCAGTATCATGCATGATATATATATATATATTATATATATATACATATATATATAATTACTTTATATATTTGACTTAAATATATTAATTAATATACAATATATGTTTGAAAATGTAAAAAACTGGACCTTAATAATGTAATGTGGAAATGACCAATTTCAAGAGGCATTCAGATTATGTGCAACGCTGTCTATATTATCTAAAATCATCGTGATATTGCAATAGCCAACATATACTATAATTACTCTCAAATCACAAAAAAACATGGTATGTGGCCAATATCTGGCAAATGTATTAGAATTACATCACTATATGTCAAAGCGCTGGGTCATTTAATGCATATATATCTCAAGCAAGTCAAGCCCACACCATTTATAGATGTGTTGTCAGTCCGTGTTGCTGTAGGGTAGATTTTCCTCTGGATTCCGTATCTACCATATGGTATTTGTTGACACATCATTTAACAGGATGTCTCCACTGTTTGCATACCCTCTCCAATGTTGTTGTTACTGTATGCACAGTGCAAGTACACATACTGTACGACGATATGATATAGAAAGGAGAGGTTATTGCTGATTGTGGGTTCCATCCTCGACAAGACAAGCCTACTGTACCTATAAGCATCCTTGCGCAAGATACCTAAGACATACTGCTCCTAAATAATTGTGTAATAATTTTACTAATTGTACGTCGATTTAGATAAAATTGTCTGCTAAACTGACCATACATACAGGCAATATGCATGTCTACTAACATTATTATGCTTTGTTCGCGTATCTAGTACAAAACATTACTGGCTACATTCAATGGTGCCTGTCATTACCGGCTAATAAAACATTTTTATGTGCTCAACACAGCATGTTTGTTTGCAATGCTATTAACCGTGCACACATTAAATCCAAATGTGCATTCATGGTGTGAGTCTATGTCAGAGGCTGGCGGCACACACATGCTTGTGATTGCTGACAACTGACAACCCGCAGTCTCACCGACTAGAAGTCATGAGCCATGGCTGCATTGACTTAACAGGTCGCAGCACGCCATCTATGATCTTAGGAATGAGTTAGAAATGAAGCAAGAGGGGGCCAAGCAAAGCCAAAGACAGGAAGACTGCACCCAGTTATCATCGATATCTAGAATACTACAATCAATACATGAAGCACGAACGGCCCGTATTTACATTGAGTCTTAAATATGCCTTTGGGTTTGTTTTGCTCTGCAAACGACACATACAGAGCTCATCGGCTCCCACTGACCGACGACAAGCGTTTTAACCCTCGCAACCCAATCGCCTTGTGATGCTAACACAGGGAAATGCAAATGAAACACTTGTTGTCCTGCAGGTCCACAGGAGTTGCTGGAAAAAAGACAGGGCTAATCCCAGGAGAGCAGAGTACAGAGCAGCTAACTAATTATGTGGCTGCTGACATCGAGTCCTGTGCATGCACTAATCTGTTGCTGCATGCCTTTAAAACCCAATGGTTAGTGATATCAAGTCCTACCGACTTGGAAAACCACTTCTAAATACACTCAAATGCATCTGCTGAGTGCCCTCAGCAAAGGTGTACCTATTTGGCAAGAATTAGAGATCAACATTATGCATCTTCTAAATATCCCGCTGTGTTTATTGACCTTAAAACATGTTGCAATCCCAATCTCAAAGTCATTGCGGAGAAATTGTATTTGTATCACCGTGCAGTCCACCATGTGTTGTGCAATGATGAAGTCGAAGGGCCTTCTGTATCTCTTTAAGGTGGAGCGTCTCTAATGCTGGGAGGGATATCAAATGACCTGGGCCACACCATATATAGACTACATGGCCGTCTCCTGTGGAAAATAATTTAGCCATCCCTTATTCGCCACCGTTCAACTTGGCAATGTTCTCCACAAGACACGTGGGACTAATCCCACATTCTTTCAAGTCTAACCATGTGTTTTATGGTTCATAATGTACAGTAGCTGTCTGTTTTATAGGCTGTAAAGCAAATGCATTGCTTATTTCTGAAAATGTACTGAAGATGGATGTTATTAATGTTCGTTAACAAAAAAAAAAGATATACACACACACACATACACACATATATATATATATATATATATATATAAATTAATAATAATAATAATAATAATAATAATGAGTAAATAATAAAATATATAATAAACTGGTTAAAAAATAATAAGAAAAGAAGTAGTGAGGTGTGCTCATTTGTGCTACATCCACTAAGGAGGTGGGAATGCAGAGACTGCTTTGACTCAGCTGCTGAAGGTGTGATGACAAAATACAGAAAGGCCACAGGGGTTGGGAAATGGAATAATAGTGTCCTTCCTTTAGGAGAATGCAGAAATAAACCAGCTGTGTCGACTTTGCCAAGGAGCTCCTGTGCCTCACTGTGCCCTTGAATACCACCAGCGGGATCAAAGAGGGATGCCAGAGAGAGCTCTAATCAGTCAGTGACAAATCTGTCTCCTGCCCTCCCCTTGCTTTTCATTTGGGTAATGCAGGCCCTGTGCTCCTCAGTGACGACACAACCTCAGTGGAGTGGTCCGTCCACAGCCAGATTGAATGTGATCACCTTGCCAACATACCCAGGGAGATTCGCCGTGATTAACAGGCAAAACAGAATAAGGATAATCATATACAGGGTAATAGCCCATGCCAAATGGACGCGTGATCTGTACATAAATCATTTCTTGCTAAAGGACATGGCTTTACCCTTTGGCAGGATTGGCACAACAGAAAATCTGACGCACATGCATGGATGAACACACACAAACACGCGCACACACGCACACACACTTCTGTGACTTACTGTAATGTGTACAGTACAATCGTCAGTATCCCTATTTATGATTTACACAAAGAGGTTTTTTCAACTATCTCTAGCTAATGTAGCACAGAGAAACAGGTGAACCTCCTGAATGTCACAATGAGATTAATAATGTCAAGCAAATATTAGCACAACTCATAAACATGCAGTGCTGTAACAATGAATTCAAACCCCTCTGATGTGTACAGACAGCAGTGTGTGTGCGTGTTTGCGTGCGTGCGTGCCTGCGTGCATGAGAGAGAGAGAGATAATTGAAATGGTAGAAATAGCAAAGCAAATGAATGCATAATCCATGCCTTGAGACAGTTGAGTGAAATATGCAATGTTGCATTACCATCAATGTTCCTGATACTGTATCTGATATCGATTGGTATTTAACATATTCATAACTTAATTACAAGCTACAACCATATTAACATTTCCCTGCGATAAGAATCATGTGGAGACGAGGAAACTGGCAAAGCGAACAGAAAAAAACGAAATAGAAAAAACAACTACAGTACTTAGTTCTCGGCATCCGCATAATGAGGTTTAATCAGTTCACTAGACATTACGCTGGCCCTGTAGGCGAATAAGCTATGGGGCATTTACGCAGGGTGTATATCTGCACCAAATGGAGGGTGAATTGGCAGCATCACATGAATCGGTACACTCATATGGTAAATTAGCATCGGTGCGGAGTGTGATCAATGGGGAACAGCTAGAGTTAGCAAGTATGCAGGTGATACCGTTGACAGCTTTGGCATTACAAACAATCCTTAGGGAAATCGACCCCAGAGCTAATCCATATGATGACAAGGGTTGTGTGTGTGTGTGGGAAGTGGGGGGGGGAGTATGATGAGATTGAGAGAATGCAGAAGTGAAGCACATTAGGAAGAAATAACAATAATTCATTATAGCTATAATTGGAGTAGTACACAGGAATGAATGATAAAATCCAGAATGGCTTTATCCATTTATGCCACGTTGACCAAATGGTATAGAACAGTAATAACACCAAACATTACCACAAACAGCACAAAACACACAATAGAATCTCTCTTCATCCTCTCTGTCTAGGCCAAAACGTTCATGCAGGAACACAAGAGAATGCATGTATGTATCTACTGCTTACCATATGTATTATCAATGTTAACAGCATATTGTGAGATTCATAGATATGTTGGCCTGAGCCCGTATGCCTATGTTTACGGACGTCACGGACGTCACCCTTTGGTCTCCTTGAAATGTCTCCTTTTATGCCAATATTTTGTATGTTCTTTTCTAATTTCTCAGTCTGTACACTGTGATTGTGTCTGTGACTTTGGTGAGTACGCCATCGGCCATGTTTAATGTGTACTGTAGTCTCATTTTCACTTACTTTCCAGTATCCATTTTATTAACTGCTCACTCTGTAACCTTGCCTAGTCCTTTCTCTAAAATACCTATTCAGGCAGGATGGCAAACAGTAGGTAAACCATCCCTCTTATATAAACTTCCACAGAAATGCCTTTCTATATACCACTGAAATCATTTCCTAGATATCATGGTCTAATACAAAGAGCATACTGCATATACACCATTCGGGGCTCAAACTAATTTCAAAATCTATCTACAGTAAATTCACAATGTTGTAATGATGTGGGTTGCAAGCAAATTGAGCAATCAAACTGGGATTTAACAAAACCTCATGGGCCAGAAACCCACCCAGATCAACTTGACAAAATGAAGCACACACAATTGGAACTGTTTATTGTACAGGGAGCCTTTTCCCCTTCTGAATTGTTTTTGCTGAGAGCAGCAAAACAATCAATTTTGAATATTTTTTTATAGATGTTACTACACACAAAACAAGCAATGCTGTATTAAAAATCTAAACAAACGGCGATATGGGTTATACTGCGTTATTTTAGAGGGTAGGGTAGGGAAAGCTTGTGTTTGGCAAGATCAAAGAATTACCACAAGCCCAGAGGCTATCAGCTGCATTGACAGATTGAAATGTATTTACTGAGATTATTGATGATACTGAATCATCTGAGCCTATTCTGTTGAGACCTTCGTGTTCAGAAACACAAGCACCTAATCTCAGATTTAGTTTAATACTAAATCCTGTAGGGAAGATGAAAAGCTGTGCATCCATTCTTCACCAAGCAGGGCTGACATGAGCTGCTAAAGCTAGTATACAGCATATAGTATATACACTCACTGTATATATTATAGATAGAGAATGAGTCAGGATCGCAGGTCCACAATATACTGTACTGTATACACACAGAAACATACTGTATGTGCTGTACATGTATACATCCCATAATGTGTGAGCAGATACACGTGTAACAGTCGGATCCAGCTCAATGCAAAACCTGCCATTATTTCAACATATGGACCATTGCATACCTTGAAGAGCAGCTCACTGCCGAAGGAGGGTTTTCTTTCTTAAAATCACAAAAAATGTTGGAACGTCCACGTCCTCAATGCTCCATACCTTAAAGCTAATTTAACTAAAATACTACTTAATTAATGAAAAAAACATGCTGAAAGCTTGACACTGTCTATTTATATTTGTTGTTTATTACTTTTGTGAACAAGATAATGTACTGGAAAATCTGTATTTGGTAAAACAGTTAAACAGTTATAAGCAGTTATTGTATTTTTACTTTATAAATAGATGTTTTAGATAAATGTTTATAAATACAGAAATAAAATGTTTTGGCATATTGATGTAATGATGACACAATGACCTTTGTGTAATCATAGTGGTTATCACATTCCATAGGGTTAGATTTGTTACCAGGTGTTAATAACCTTACACATGCAACATCAACAGGACGCTATTGGAACTGGGAAAATAAGAACATCTTTGTACAGCTTGCTTAATATGTTGGTCCATGCCTGCTTGGATATTTGACAGGGACTATTTATAACGCCAACACATTTTGAGAAAACTGCACTACACTATTGAAAAATGTTACTAGTATTTCTGTATCATGTAGCCTAGCTCTCATACTTCCCAACGCTGATTATTAGTCTACTTGAAATTCTGAGAGGAAATTGCATTCTTACACAAGTCATTATAGCTTGCAAAAACATTGAAAGACACATGAATAGTAATATATTTGTGCTACCATAAAGATATAATCACACAGAAACCCTTAAGTGGTCATTGAGTGCTCATTTCAAGACTGTAGCAAACATCTATGGAAATAGGATGTTTACCGCATGTCTGTATACAATGATGTGTTGCACAGATAGCAGCACAATATATTTAGTAAAGGGCCGGTGATTTAAATAAAATGCTCAGTTTACAATGTTTGGTGTGTGATTGCTTTTTCAGTCCGGTCAGTTCATTTCCTGCATGCCTCAGCACCCTGGGAGCTGGCCAAGGTCGGGTGTCATTCTGGCAGTGGCCAATGTGTATTCTGCTAGACGTTTTGCAAGACAAATGTTAAATGTGTCCTGAAACTAACTACATCCTGCTGCCCCGCAAAGGCAACATGAGGTTTACAAAGTTCATTTTAACCTGCGGCCCACACAGATACCACCACAAGTAATTCCAATATCAGCTATAGCCCTCTAAACTTGTTGAGCCTGCCTGCGATCGCCCAGTTTAAATACCCCCCCCCGCCATGTGTGTGAATGGCTGTACTTTCAAAAAAACTTCAACTGTTTGGATGAACCATCTGGTCGTTTTCGCTGTCTGTACAGTGGTCGGCACACCTAAGCCACGCCTGTATAGCTGTCAACACGATGCTGATTGGAAGGTTCAGTTGCTACTCAGACACATTCAAAATGATTGCGAGGCTTTCCAGACTGATTCTCGCACCGAAATTAAACTGAAGCTCACGAGATCAGGACTGTCTTGTGAGGCTAGTACTGGCCACAATGGTGTATGGTTTGAGGGTGTGCAGATGACTGCTGCTGCAGCAAAAGTCTTTCTAAGCGGAATAGTCTTGTCTTATGCAGAGACCCTTGTGTTGCAGCACACCCAGCCACCCTAACCCACGTTCACTCAAGATTTGCAATTGTAATCTATACTTCTCTGTTTTTTGCAGTGATTGACAGTGTACTGGTGTATGCGTAACTGTGCAAGGAAATGGCTTAAACTTAAAATAAGAAAATGCCATTTCCTGAAAATTTTTTTTATTAGTGTTAGCATTTAAGGGCTCAAAGAGAGGACATGTTTGAGGAGAGTATTTACTGACCCCATTTGTTTTCATTATAATCTATAGAGTTTTGACAGAGGAAAATGCCATAACTGAAATAAATTGTTTGATTAGATTTTGGTTGGTGGAAAAGAGGGGAAAATGAGGTTCAGATCAAAACTTACCCTTTGGATGTGGGCTAGCCATACTATTCCTATTTCTCCCATTTAAATCCTTATGGATGAGTCATCAGACTTTTACAAGGTTAAATGACCCAGAGTTGAATGTGAAGTCCAATACATGCAGTAAAGGTCCAAAGGTTAATCTAGGGTTAATGCTGACATGTAAATCACATTCAATTCAATCTAGCCTGGTCCAAGAATCCTGATGTAAATCGGATTTTCGTCATTCATGAATAATTGCGCTGTTAAAATATGTGTGGATCAAATCACTAGCTGGTGATTGGCCCACGATCAACCAATCAGAACAAGTAACCCAGGAGGAGGGTGTTTTGATAGCTAAATTGCTAGCAGCGCTAACTGAAATACCCAACTGGATGCTGATCGGCTTGGTGCCACATCAATCCTCAGACAGAAACAAATCAAAGAGATGAAACTCGAAAAATCTGAAAGGTATCAATTAGTATTAATAAGCCAACATTAGTACTGAAGTAGTCTGTCTCACTCAGCAAAGCAAAACACAGCCATTTTGCTTCGTAGGCTTACCATCCGAGAATGAGAAATGTCACACAATACCTGTGATATCTAGAATAAGAGCAGCAATCACTACAACACAAACATGCACTGTCAACAAATAGTCTCCTCGTTTCTCCTGGGAGATGGAGCAAAAGAAACGCAAATACCAACAGTGACAAACAGGCAACACAGTCAACTTCTGGCCTGCTGTTTTGCATTCCTGTGGGTCGGGGAAACAAACTGAGCGAGATCACTTTTGTCGTTTCACGTTATTTGATTTTCACAAAATGGATAATGTATCTCCAGCACAAAAATTGTTTATACTGTATGTTTATTTTATCTATACTGTATCAAGACCATCAGGAAATAAGACGGTAGAAGATGCTCAAAATTGTGCAAAACATTGTGTAGAATTTTGACAGAAGAGAATACAGTGTAAATGTAATGAGTGAGCGTTTATTTGGGGTGTTGTTTGCCTCAAGAAAATTATCTTATCATTTCGTAAATAACAAGATTATTAAAGCTGCCTCCTTAAAACATAAAAAGTACAATATAGCTGTACAGATCATGTTTGTTGAGATAAGAGCTGTTCTCGCTCTTCCAGATGCATAATAAACTGATGTAGTTAAGCACACATGTGTTCTCACACAAATAAACAACCCATGAAGGCCATTTACAGCGTTTGTGTCTCATGGAATACAGTAGAATGACACCCATGGGGTTCCATGTTTGTGTCTGCTAATGGAGGACTTGTTATGTCCGAGTGGTCATGGGGATGAATTTGTTTAATGGGGAGACGTCACATTTCTACGCTCTCTCTCTCTCTCTGTGCCCCTGTTGGGGACGGCTGCTACAGTAGTGGGACATTGTCCCTTCTGTGATAACACTGACTGTAGAGATGTTTTCTTCTAGAGAGGAGACTTCTTGGTAGAGCCAAGTAAAAGAAGAAAGAAGCACCACTGAAAATCATTACAGACTTTGGTGTTTTCCCCAGAGGCCCACACTGTATAATTTATAGTATATGCATGTGTGTGTATATCAGTGGCAGGCCGTGCATTTCACACCTAGGCCTTCAGTGATGTCCTACTTAGTCCGACTTCAATAGATACCTCTCAT
>JAODUH010083942.1:0-15060 GCA_027564835.1 Typhlichthys subterraneus
GACTGGGTGAATGTCAGGCAAAAATACTGTAAAGCGCTTTGGATAAAAGCGCTATATAAATACGCCCATTTACCATCATAACAACACGCACAACAAAATCTCTATGAGAAACTGTCATGGTGCTGAAACCAGAGCAGAGACGGGAGCCCTAACGAGACGTCTTCCCATCCTTACAGTCTAGTCAGCTAAACACTTCAACAGACGCTGTGCTGAACATCTTCTGCTGCACAATCCTAAAGAACATGTACCAAAATAGTTCACACAGCAGCTAAAGATTGGAGATTTGACTGATAAAGTATTAACGATTTTCAATGTTGAATTATTTATTTCTGCTGACTATTTTTGTCTCTCTCTCTCTCTCATTTTTCCTGTCTCTTGTTCATCTTCAATTGTACATTTATTATTAATTCCTCTGCGTGAACTACTCCTTTAATAAAAGATAGCTATATTGCTACATGTTTATTAACATTCAATAAAGTATTATCCTGCTCTATGTCAACGCTGCATGATAATATCACGTGTCATCATCAACCCCCAAAAAACAATATTTCTACTATCCTATGACTATTCTAAGTAAGCAAAGGCTATTAAACCTGTTCCAACTAAATGCTAAAAAACATAACCCAGAGATCTCTGCTGCCATCGCTCACAAACTCACTTGCATTTAACCTTGCCTGACCCTGAGTGACAGAATATCTCTTATAATCATACATACATCATTATTGGAATGGAAAAGTTGCAGGATCAAATATGTAATGCGCAAAAAAACTACTTTTTAATCACTATTGTGAGTGAAAACAAACAAAGCATAGCACTGATCTCTAGGAGGATTCAAAATCAATTGGTAGGACATGGAACTAATAACATGCAGATTAATTCAAAGATTGGCTAGTCAGTTTCACCTGATTTAGGTGTATGCCCTGTGTGGGCCTAACTAAATGCTTTAAATTAGTGTTGTCTGTGTTAGTAATTTGACGTTTAATAACCTACTGTAACCCATGTCTTAATGGCAAGGCCGCTCTTGTGTTTATTTCCTCCAATAAATCCGGGTTAAAAAAACAAAAAACAAAACAAATATATACCTGATTTAATATCAGAGAATATTGGAAAAGCTAAAAACAAAGTAGAATATAGAATATGTGTGACATACAGGTTTGCTGCAAAGGGAATTTAACACCATGAGTCTAAAGAGATAAAGTCGCGGCAGAGCTATAGCCTATATAGGTGCATGACACAGAAACAAGAGTGCGCATTACATTACGCATGACAAGATTTCCGCCGGTACACCGTCAGGGGAGCACTGCAGAATCACGTGCTCTGTAGGAAATAAAAGCTTAGCACGCACACTGTCCCGTAGCAGGTGTAATCTTTAGTGGTGGGAGTGCCGGGAAAGGCAGAGAGGGGGGTTGGGGGGGGGACGACAAAATATAATCGCACCCGCGGACACAGGAAAGCCCGGCGCGAGATAGGATATCTATTGGGGAGGGAGGGGCTAAGGGGTGGTCTCTACGGCCTGCAAGGATTTACGTAGGCCGACAGATTGGACAAGGAGAGAGAGGGCTATTTCGGGCGCGGATTTGTGCGTTCAGACGCTCCTTTAAATCCCGACAGTAGAAATGAAGTCCGCAAACAGCTTGCGCTCGTATGGCAGATCAACGCGTCAACAACATGCAAAGTTACTGCAGACTATAACCCACTTTTTTCATTCTTGGTCATTATGTTTCTCTATAAAGTCTCCATAAACTATATATTTATCAATACATAATTACATTTGTTGATGGCTTAGGTCGTCCATTAATTAACAGAACATAATATAGGCTGTTCTGTGTTTCACTTATAGTTAGCCTACAATATTTACTGTTGTTTATAGAGTTTGGTGGAAAAATACAGTCACGGATCTATAGTCCCATTCTAAGACTGTGACAATATGAAATACCTACGCACTTTATCTTAATATGGCTATATCTTTCAGAATGGCTGGAGTCGACAGAACGACTAAATGCAGTTTAACCAACGAAAAGCTGTGGCCTTATTCGACAATGGCACGGTTTGGTTTAATTAACGCTCCTACTCTTACAAGTTATTTGCGTAAAACAGAAGGGCCTAGGTTCATATGGGAGCTGCATTGAATGCTACGTTATTTTTGTGGTTAAGAAAAGCGCTGTGTGGTATTGAAACTTCTGATGACACATTTGGCTAAATGTGTTGTCCAAAGACAGATGTTATGCTTGGTCATCCTGATCTAGACTACAGTCCCCTGACACATTAATCCCATACTTAGTTGTCTCCCCCTTTGTAAATCTACAATTTGAGCCGTCCTTAAGCGCATATAATGACCCTATAGCCAACTTGAGGACAATAAAGTTAAATGTATCTTATTCTTAAAACAGGGAAAACTCGTCTTTGCGCACGTCACAAATAAAGAAGCAGTTGCCACCTTGTAAATAATAATGATAATAGACATTCTGAGATATTTTACATACCCATATATTTTCCCGAGAGTCTTGGCGGCCACAATCTTGAACCTGTCCGGCCGTATCTCCATCCTGGCGACTCCAGGCTCCAACCTCTACGATGCCTGTGCGCGCTCCCGCGTAAGCGCGCAGCCTTTGCCTACTCTCTCGGAGAGCCTCTCCTTTTACCCCACCTCACACCCACATAAAGGCTGTTAGCTTCGAACCCGCCGACTTGTCAAACTCACGAATATAACAGCCTACTCACTTTTCTTTTCCCTTTTCTACCGATTACGATGTGCTATCGAGACCTAGACTATATAATAAATCCAATTAATATAAACATGTTCAAAATCCAATTAATATAAACATGTTCAACGTCAAAAGTACGAAACAACTAAAATGTGTATCTTTAACAAAGCTTTTATCTCCCGTAAGAGTGAAGATGTCCCATACGTGGACAACTTTCGCAAAATACATTGTCGTTCGCCGTCGAGCAGTGCGCGTCGCTAGCCACGGTACTGAAACCAGATTACTCCACAGTGCGTTAATCCCCCACACCACACCAGTGTTTGTAGTACGCTAGTGAGTGATAATTCTGTGTCGTGTCACTTAATTGCTTCCCCACAGAACACCGATTTAAGCAGTGACAGTTAGGGCACGAACCACTCGTAACCCGCACATATTTATCCACACGGGGATAATTTAGTAAATACTAGTGCAATTTGCAACTGGAAATGACGGAACTGGGGCGATGGGAGGGACTCGTTGAGGGGCTCGTTCATTCGCACAGCTCTAGGTGTGTAATGCTTAAAGTTAAGTAACCTAAATTCATGTTTATTGTCAGTTTGTATCACAATATGTCAGTATTGCTTTCTGGTGTTTTATTATACATTTTTAATTAGCCTACCTGGCAAATATATGCCATAATTAAGGATGTCTACTTCAAGTGTGTCCATTATAAATAATAAAGTGCACATTCCACTGCCAGTATATTTGATCATTACCACACAGCTACTCTATATAAAATTGAAATATAGTTCTCAATATAAGACTGTACCAAATCTTATATGCTAACTATTATGGACTTGTTCAAACCAGTGTTTCTCAAGTGGGGTTTCCTCTGCAGTCATAAAATCTATATTTGGAAGAAAAAAAAAAGAAAAAAAAAAGAAGAGGAAAATGTTTTACAATAAAATGTTATAAACCTTTTCTTAATTTGTGTTTTGAAATGTATTAATTTTAGTCCCATATTTGCTTTGGAATGAGGGACTACATTTTTGTAGCAAGTTCAGGGGTTTTTGTACCAAGCGATGAATCACTTGTTATATAAGGATTCATGGGTCAAAGCTTTTGAAAACCGCTGGTTTAAAACAACATCCTCACATCTGTTCTGTGGGTGACGGGGTTGGCAGACCCTTTTACCACAGAGGTGTCTTACAGTAGGTAAACACAGTACAACCTTCCATTTAATTCTACCATGTAGCTGAAACCAAAACATGTTGGCGCACTGGCATATATACCAAAATGAAACAGACCTAAATTAATGTTGGGATTAAGATTAACCCCTCATGTCAGTTACATTTAGGATATTGGCACGTTGGTACGTATGCTTCTAGCAATTATTTCTGGAAATTGTATAGTGTATATTAATATATAACACATGTAGTAAATGTGTAGCTATAAGTCAGCCCTGAAAACATACTACTGTCATTGGTGGCACTATTGACACATGTACTGATTATACATCGCTTTGGATTAAAGCATCTGCTACATGCAGTACATATAATTGTAAATGGGAGATGCTATGACAACTTTGGGGAGAAAGAGGCCCATTCCACTTTCACACCAGCATTAGGACTACAAATCACAAGCCATCTGTTGTTCTACGTCAGCATTAGGACTACAAATCACAGACTGCTTTTCTCTTGTTAATACGCCAGTGCTAGGACTACAAATCACAAGCCATCTGTTCTATGCCAGCATTAGGACTACAAATCACAGACAGCTCTTCTCTTGTTTATACACCAGTGTTAGGACTACAAATCACAGACAGCTCTTCTCTTGTTTATACACCAGTGTTAGGACTACAAATCACAGACTGCTCTCTTCTCTTATTTATACACCAGTGTTAGGACTACAAATCACAGACTGCTTTTCTCTTGTTAATACGCCAGTGTTAGGACTACAAATCACAAGCCATCTGTTCTATGTCAGCATTAGGACTACAAATAACAGACAGATATTCTCTTGTTAATGCACCAGTGTTAGGACTACAAATCACAAGCCATCTGTTCTATGCCAGCATTAGGACTACAAATAACAGACAGCTATTCTCTTGTTTATACACCAGTGTTAGGACTACAAATCACAGACAGCTCTCTTCTCTTATTTATACACCAGTGTTAGGACTACAAATCACATACTGCTCTCTTCTCTTATTTATACGCCAGTGTTAGGACTACAAATCACAGACAGCTCTTCTCTTATTTATACGCCAGTGTTAGGACTACAAATCACAGACTGCTCTTCTCTTGTTTATACACCAGTGTTAGGACTACAAATCACAGACAGCTCTTCTCTTGTTTATACACCAGTGTTAGGACTACAAATCACAGACTGCTCTCTTCTCTTATTTATACGCCAGTGTTAGGACTACAAATCACAGACAGCTCTTCTCTTATTTATACGCCAGTGTTAGGACTACAAATCACAGACTGCTCTTCTCTTGTTTATACACCAGTGTTAGGACTACAAATCACAGACAGCTATTCTCTTGTTTATACACCAGTGTTAGGACTACAAATCACAGACTGCTCTCTTCTCTTGTTTATACACCAGTGTTAGGACTACAAATCACAGACAGCTCTTCTCCAGGTCCTTTGCAGAGATAGTTCTGAGCGAGCGAGATGAGAGGCGGAGGGGGGGGAAGCCCATGGCAAACGGGGGCGGAGACAAGCAGGGAGGCACCGATATGATGGAGGGCGTGTCCAGCAGAGACCCGTAGCCAGGCTTGTGCCGCCCCTCGCCTACATTTCCCACACTCCCCAGCGAGCCGATGGAGCTCTGCAGGCACATGGGGCTTGGCTCAGTGGAGTCCAGGGTCAACTCTGGAACGAACGAGAGAGAGAGAGAGAGAGAGCGAGAGAGCGAGAGAGAGCGAGAGAGAGAGAGAAGAGAGTTCATTAAATGCATTTTTACAGTATTCAAAATGTTTTAATATATTTTTCAATGTCACCATTTTCAATCTTCTATCTAGAAATAATGTGATTTAAGAACATTATAACAGAAGTTTGTAATACAGCTACAGGATTGCAAATAGAATAGCTACATGCATTACATATTCTATTGTTTCAATAAGGAATATACCTTAAAAATCCCTTTACCTGCGTCGTCATGGAGCTGGGCGTGCAAGTACTGCTGTTTGGTGTAGAATTTGTTGTAAATGCAGTAGACCACCGCCATTAAAATGACTGTTCCCAATGCTGCAGCCACAAAGATGCCAAGTTTGGCATTGTCCTTGTTTACATAGGCATCTGCATACACACACACACACGCACACACACAGAGAGAGAGAGAGAGAGACACAGACAGAGACAGAGAGAGTCAGCATTCTTGTTAACCTGTCTTGTGGGAGAGTTAAACACATTAAGCATCTTATAACTTTAAACAGCAGCTTTAGCACTTCACACAAATGTTGAAAAAATATCAAATAGCAAGAGGCAGGGCCAATACAAATAAGCAATAGCCTACTCTAACCTGCAGAGGGCAGCCAAGATGCATGTAATTCTTCAAAGGTTTGAACAAATCTAATCTACATACTATACAGTACTATACAGATTTATTAACAATAAATAATGTTATATGCATATGTGTTACATATTAATATATAATAAAAATAAATATGTAATGTCAACTAAATCTTTCATTCGCCAACCTGTTAGGCCTAACTGCTTTCTAAATAACAGTACTTCATGTAACTTCAACCAATACTTCCTGTAACCCTACCTAAAAACATCTACTACTACCTGCTCCTATACAATACTTGTACTTCCTCAAACCGCTCCTAAATACTTGTATCAGAGAGAGTGGAATTTAAAAGAGGGGGTACAACAGACAAACCTTTAATGGGTATTTTGAGTATACTGACTTAGTTCCCAAGTATCTGGACTCAGTCTGAGGCTACAACGGTGTTTCTGCAGCTAACTGATTTGCGGTAAATGTACTTTGCCATGCGTGGTAGATGTCTGGGCGCTGCCTACATCAGCCTCCACAGAAAAATGCCGTTAGTGACACGCCCCCTTAAGAGACCAGAAGCTACATCGTTGTTATTTTTCCAGTGTCTTTGGTCTTACCTCCTGTCTGTCAATAAAAACAGCATGGGATACATTCAGCGGTGCAGCATAGCGCCCTCACCTGGTTCGGCTGTGATACTACTTGCCCAGACTCACATGTTTGCGTTGCTGCGACGTTACTGGTCTCCTCGTTGCCCAGGAGATCCCTCAGGCGCATGCTGGAGTGAGGTGGAGGCGGGAACTCAGCATCCGCGACGTAAGCGTTGCCCTGCGGGGACCGCTGGCTGATCTGGGAGCAGCTGAGAGGCAGAACCAGCAGCAAGAAGCAGATAGCCTTCAGACGAGCCATGAGGGACCTTCCTGCAGTCAAGTCAGGTCAGGTCAGATCAATCCATGTATATAGCACATTAAAAAAGGCATCCGATGCTGAAGAGATGCTGTACCGTAAGTAAGTACTTATAAAATAATAACATCTATCGTATAACGATACATAGAAACATGAAAAGACATTTTTACAATATTGTAATAGAAGTAGTTCTAGAGAATGCTTGCTAAATTCAAATTCAATCTCAAATCAAAACAAACTCTCCTCTCCTTCCAATGCCATAGGCTGCTGCCCCACACATTGGAAACGCATTGCAAAGGCTAGGAAATGGTTGTTGTGTGCGGTCTCCACCACTTTGTGTTACTATTTACCATACAGAAGATTTACCAGATTCCTTTTTCAGCACGCACACAGAACTAAGTAAGCTAGTAAGCAGACAGTTGGGGATGGCCTGATCAATAAGGGTTGGTTATTCTACATCTCTAGGGGCCACAACAGAAAAGGCTCAATCACCCTGTGATCATCCAAGACTATGGAAGAGCTATAAGGAACTGGCTTGCCGATCAGATGCAGGATTCGGGGCCATACAGTTTAGTCACATCGTCATAGCCAGAACTTCACCTGCTCCCTCCAGCACACATATTTTGTTAAGAATTAAATCGTTTTTTATTGCTATAATAAAGTTAGTTTGTTGTTCATCCAAGGTGAATAGTTATTCCCACTGCACTGTACATCACATCAGCGCATGTAGGCTATATTCGTCTGTTTATTTTATATTATTTGTGTTGCATTTTCATCTTTACACTGATTTTACATTTTAATTGTTATTAATGCTCATTCTGTTATTTTAACTTGCTCTATGTTCTAAAGAAATGTATCTTTCATTGAGCTTTAATTTTGACTGATTAATCTACTTTGTTCTGCCTGTCAAAGCATTTGTAAACTCTGTTTTTATTAAAGGTGTTCTATAAATTTTTTTTTATTATTATTACATTCATCTTGTTATTGTGTATCTATCTGTGATTATACCTTTTTATTATTACATTCATCTTGTTATTGTGTATCTATCTGTGATTATACCTTCATTATTATTTACATTCTTTGCTATGTTTGACCCCAAGGCACCGGTTAATGAAAACAGCACCCCCCCCCCCCCTTTGTGATTATGACAATAAAATAAAACTGAGCCTATGATATGACTTACAGATCTTCATTGTATTTTTATTATTATTATTACTACTACTACTACTAATCTGATTGCACAGCAGCTGCTGCCAACGACATAGTTGCCACAACAGTGCAAGTGAGATGCCTCATTAACCTTATGACTCACTCTGCTCAAAAACAATACTGCGGAGCCCCCACGCAACCCGCTAAGCTCTTGAAGACTATTTATTATATTAATTAATGATCAGTGTTCTGAACACTTAAATATGGTACTGGTATTGATAATGCTACAAAACTGTTTTCATATGAAGTTATACTGTACAAGGTGCGTGTGTGTGGTGTGTGTGTGTGTGTATGTATGTATGTATGTATGTTTGTATGCATGTATATATATAATATATACATATGATACATTGAGAGAAAAAAAATCAATCGTACTATCTAAAATATATATATGTACTGTTAGATATCATTTGGCACAAGCTTTTGCACTGTTCAGTCCACTTAGCTGCTGTATCACCCATATTTAATTATCTTATCAATACCATGCCAGTATAAACATGTTACTTCTAATATTACCATGACGGAAAAGGAAATAACGATATTGGATCTTTACCTGTTGCTGAGGTTAGCCTGGCCAGGTTGTTCTAACAGGTGTGTCATCTTTCCTCTCTGCCTGCAATTAGCTCCTCCCATCTGCTCTCCCTGGGTGATTGAGGTAGAATGCAACCAAGGCAACCAGGCTCCACAGACACTGGGTTTTCCTAAGAGACAACACACAGAAGCTGCAGACACACAGAAAGATATAATCCCCCCCCCACCCACACAAACAGGAAATATAAATTATTAAAAAACATGAGTGTTTTAACTAGTGCGCAAGGAGTGCTTGGTATTCCCTTCAGTATCTACAGCGCCAGCAGCAGAGGAGATAAGTACTTTTCCATCGTTCTTGCTCCAGGAAGCTTGCCCAAAAGGGAAAAAAAAACTGTTTACAGATAAAACCGTCCCACTTGTTTTAAGACACATCAATACACTTTTATAGTTTTCTCCAATTCTAATTGAAGTATAAACTATTGGAGCATGTATGAGCCTTTGGCTGGCCCTGGAATGAGTTTGTGAAGTAATGTTTTCTTTTTCTATATGTAGACATTACAAAGTTCCAATGGCACTCGGCTAAGAAACACGGACATATCAATGAAAGATATATTTAAATGTATTGAAAGTGGGCATTAAGCAGAGGTATTTTACGTGTTATATATATCCTACATATTTTTATATGTATTAGTGCTCTGTAAGTGACCCTGACAAGTTACATTGTTGAAATATATTTACAGGAAAATTGCCTCTGTAAACAATCATTTATTGCTATTTATTTTATAACAAAGGTATTCATAAAAATAATATGGAGGTTGTTGCCGAGTTGTGCATAAAATCTGATGTAAAAGTAATTTCCAGTGCATTTTCTACATGAATTGATTTGATTGATCTATAGAAATTATTTTTCTAAACATATTGCCATGATGATTTAGATGTGGTGAATGAAATGCCTTTAAATTGTCCATATTATACAAAATTGTTTTGTACATATAATTAAGACATTGTGATGGTGCCAAGTGTAAATTTATTGTGATTTTGGTTTCACAAAATATCTTGAGGTTAGTCATGTTTATAAAAATTGGAAGTGTCACTAAATTAAAATGAAGACATTGAATAATGAAGATATTGACATTCATTGAATTAAACATTTTGCCTTTCATTGAATTAAACAGTTAGTGAGTAAATAGTTTCTAATGATAACATTTTATCAATAGGATAAGACAGGCCAAAAACACCCACACGTCTCCAGTATTATTTAAAATTAGGATGAACATATGCAAAAATGTGATGTAGTCATTGTTATATTTGATTCTCCTGCTAACAACTCTTAGCCTCGCTGAGTCCCCTGTTGGGTCCCCTGCTGGTGCCCCCCTGCTGGGCCCCCTGCTGGGCCCCTGCTGGGAGCCCCTTGCTGGGTCCCCCCTGCTGGGCCCCCCTGCCAACGCCCCCCTGCTGGGCCCCCCTGCTGGGCCCCCCTGCTGGGTCCCCTGCTGGGCCCCTGCTGGGAGCCCCCTGCTGGGTCCCCTGCCAATGCCCCCTGCTGGGTCCCCCCTGCTGAGCCCCCTGCTGGGCCCCCCTGCCAACACCCCATGCTGGGTCCCCCCCTGCTGGCCCCCTGCTGGGAGCCCCCTGCTGGGCCCCCCTGCTGGGTCCCCCCTGCCAACGCCCCCTGCTGGGCCCCTGCTGGGAACAAAGTACACCTTATGATTCAATAGCTTGTAGAACCACCTTTAGCATAAAAAAATAAAGGGCATTTGATTAGCAGCATCTGGCTGCTACTTAGCATTTTAATTCCTCTCGAATTAGTAAGGGTGTACTTACTTTTTCACAAATGGCCTTTCCATTTTAGCTATATGTTTGTTAAAAAAATAATGACAGTCTAATGTGTCATGTGGTGTTGTTCATCTAAGGTTGTATTTACCTAATTGTTAGATCTGCTTAAGAACAGATTATTGTTATTATGTCCTGATATGCAAAACCATAGAATTCAAAGAGGGTGTACTTTCTTTTTCACATTACTGTACATTGTGTTTTAAAAGTCAAAAACTAGGGGGATCTTGCAATACAAAAATTGAGATTGGGAGTAGGTTAGTATTAGTAATCTACTGTAGAAATGTGCATACCTTGCTATGGATACCATTACAGTACTGTAGGTTACTCACCTGAGAACATGAGAATGCATGGTTATCCCATGCATTGCAGACCTGGCGCCAGCAAACCTGGCCCCAGCCATTTTGGAGCCCTAGGCAAGAAAAACATAAAATGTTTAAGTAGTGTACAAAAAAAAAATACATTTAATTCACTTCAATTTTAGGCCAAAAAAATTCAGTAAATATTTTGTCATATCATTTACATTGTGCTGTACATATTAATGTCAGAGCAATACATAATTATATTGTTTAAAATAAACTGAAATTGGCAGTCAAAGCAGGGTCTTTAGATCAAATCCTTGAATTTGGGGTCATTCATAGCTTCTACCATCTCTCTTTTAGGGAAGGTGAAGTCTGTATTCTGGTGCTCTTCTGACCAAGTCAGTTCTAATTGAGTTTAACAACACAGGTGGCCAGTTACCTGGATCAAGTAAATTACTATTAGGCTACAGTTAAGAACTGATCACTCTGGGTCTTCATTAGCAATGGATTGCGTAGGTCTACAGCTAGAGTGATTCGGTGTTCCACTGTAATGATTATTTGGCACAGGAACAAAAGGATCTAGAAGACAGTGTTCATTTAGGCCCACATGATATTATGTCACTCTTCAACATTAGAATGAACAATTGTAGAGGGTGTATGTCTTCAATCACCTGCAGTGTATTCATCAGAGGGACCATGTTGTGTCCTCTGAATACCTGAGCCATCCATATCTATTTTATCCATACCTGAGCCATCCATATCTATTTTATCCATATTTATTTTAAATATTTTTGATCATCTGTTTGCACTTTTCAGATATTTTTCAGATATTTAGGCGGTTTGCAATTAGGTAATGTGTGTTTTTAAATGTATACCTGACCTACTAAATGGCAACTACAACTATAGAGGCATAATGGCAACATATACAGCTGGATTCATAAAATGTATTTAGAATAATTAACTAGAGTACAGTAGGCTATAAGTCAAATACAACAGAAGCTATACTGTAGCCATATGTTTGCATGGGTCAACATGATGCAGACACACTTAGCAGCAAATATTATCATTAGTGAAATTAAATAAGGATTGTCATATAGCACCTCTATAGTGGGGCAACGCATGCAGCTCAAATGATCAAACCGTTTTAAAAAAACGACTATGTAATTTATGTTTTGGGGGCCTGTTGATATTCTGGGGCCCAAGGCGACCCCCTTAGTTCCCTTGTACCACAAGCCAACCGGCAAACCATAACGTGTATTAACATAGACATGATTCATTGCACAAGTGACAAGATCTGCTGTAGCCTACCTGGTAAACGCCTTCTTCATGGAACCCGTTCCTGCATTGACGCCCTTCATACCTATAACAGTGTCAATAGCGTTTGGGTTTGTAGTCATATACACAGACAGCAGCAATCATTCACAAGGATTAACTGACAACTTCTAGCACAGGCATCGGTTTCCTACAAGATCATATGAGATCCACTACAGTACTTTGCGGTGTTGTGCACTCGATTGGGTGGATTTGGTCCCCTTGCTACGAGATCAAGATAAATAATTGCAGTTCTTAGTGTAAACATTCTCTATATAATTATTGTAGCTATAGCCAGCTACCAGACAATTAGTATTTTAACCATTGAAATTATGATTTCAGTATTTAATATAAGATTAAAACTGGTCTGGTAGAGTAGAATAATATGACATATGCTGGTATGCTAAAGACGTGCCTAGCCAGCTACGTTAAGTGAAAATTCTTTACGGTAGGTAGACCGAAAGAGATGTAACGTCCCGGCTTAATGGAAAGAACCATACACCGACGTAGTCAATCACCTTTATTTCTTAACATACAGCTTTTGCTCACAAGAAGTTGAGGAGCCCAGGTATGCTTAACCCCCCAAAATCACCCCCTTATATAGGCTCTCAACCAAGGGCCCACTCCCCTAACCAACCGGCCACTCAACATGCCATCTAGCTGCAGGACGTCCCGCCTGCTCCCCTAACCCCTCCCAAGTCAGTACTGCCCTTATAACACATAACTGTTGCAGTCCTGAAGCCAGGGTCGCCACAGAGACATAGTCTTATATCTTGAATATTATGTTAGAAGTAAAATACTGAAGCATTTGTTTATTTCTGTGCATGTTACGCAAAAGCGGAAGCCCAATGCTAGAACTGACGCAATGAGAAAGCAGCTGGTTTACCGTAGGTGTAAATACAACTGGTATATATCGGCAGTTAAATGTCAAATATGATGTATATCCATCCATGAGCAAAACTGTTAAATCTAAAAGAAAATCGTCAACAACATTTCTGAAGTGAAGCATAATAATAATAATAATAATAATAATATGCGCGATCCCATAAAGGGGACCCAATACCGTACACGGCGGGGACCCAATCTAGGGCTAAACAATTGTTTGGGCACACTATGTTTGTAATGGCTCACCAATACTGTACCAGTCGATTACTGTAGTGTCACTAACCTCTCAATCGGGTGTAGACCTTCTACATCGAGAGGCGAGTCTTCTCCTTTCTCGTTCAGCAGCTGAATGAACTAGATCGACTTGTTGCACGTATCTATGGAAACCATTAAGCCTTTGGGTAGCGGTAGCCTCGCGAGATTCCGTTTAATTTCGCCATGAGAATTAGTCTGGAGGGCTTATACTAGTAGGGGTCCGTGTACCTTTTGGTCATTGTATTATTAAATTAAAACAAAAAACGGATTGGCATAAAAAACAGCTATTCCGAGCCATATTAGCAAACTCTGACTGGGGGATCCCGAGACGTTCCCAGGCCAGTTTGGAGATATAATCTGGTCCTGGGTCTTCCCCGAGGCCTCCTCCCAGCTGGACGTGCCTGGAACACCTCCCAAGGGAGGCGCCCAGGGGGCATCCTTACCAGATGCCCGTACCACCTCAACTGGCTCCTTTCGACGCGAAGGAGCAGCGGCTGTACTCCGAGTTCCTCTCGGATAGCTTAGCTTCTCACCCTATCTCTAAGGGAGAAGCCAGCCACCCTCCTGAGGAAACACATTTAGGCCAATATTTCATATAGGGATGTATTTCATTGGCCCTATATAGCTGTGCCTCCTTTAACGAGAAAACTAAACAGAAGCAGCTAGCTAGCTGATTCAAACAATAAGAGGGCATATGGAAGCAAGGCCATGCCTACAAATGCTCCTCCGCTTGTCATGTTATCCAGCACTGTGTCTTTATGCAAGTAAAGACTGGCTCTGCAAAACTACATAACTTATTTCATATCAGCCAATTGCTGTATAGTATGCTTTTAACATGTAGAGGGCAGCTGACACAACATTACATACAACATCACCAACATCAACCAGTGGGTTGAAGCGTAGCAAGGCAGGCCACTCGACAGCCATCTTGGTAAGGTCAAAGTCCTTATATAGGCAAGTCTGGCTGCTCGGCAGCCTTCTTGGTAAGGTCAAGGTCCTTATTTAGACAAGTTTGGCTGCTCGGCAGCCATCTTGGTAAGGTCAAACTCCATATATAGACAAGTCTGTCTGCTCGGCAGCCATCTTGCTAAGGTTAAAGTCCATAGGGGAAGATGGTACAACTCAAGTAGTAAATTAGAATTAATATTTTAACGTTAATTATTTTGTTAATTAGGTGACAGGTTTTGTCCGTCCTTCCTCTTCTGATGGTTTTTCTTGTCTCCTTATATCCTCAGTTTATGGTCAACTGTTATTTAATGTTCTGCTTATATCCTCAGTATATGGTTAACTGTTATTTAATGTTCTGCTTATATCCTCAGTATATGGCCAACTGTTATTTAATGTTCTGCTCTCCTTATATCCTCAGTATATGGTTAACTGTTATTTAATGTTCTGCTCAGCTTATATCCTCAGTATATGGCCAACTGTTATTTAATGTTCTGCTCTCCTTATATCCTCAGTATATGGTTAACTGTTATTTAATGTTCTGCTCAGCTTATATCCTCAGTATATGGTTAACTGTAATTTAATGTTCTGCTCTCCTTATATCCTCAGTATATGGCCAACTGTTATTTAATGTTCTGCTCTGCTTATATCCTCAGTATATGGTTAACTGTTATTTAATGTTCTGCTCTGCTTAT
>JAODUH010083963.1:0-15059 GCA_027564835.1 Typhlichthys subterraneus
GCTGTCTTCTGTCCATGTTTTAAGCTAATGTAGTGGCCTAGCTAGCTAGATACTACCTATCTGACACCGCTGTCTTCTGTCCATGTTTTAAGCTAATGTAGTGGCCTAGCTAGCTAGATACTACCTATCTGACACCGCTGTCTTCTGTCCATGTTTTAAGCTAATGTAGTGGCCTAGCTAGCTAGATACTACCTATCTGACACCGCTGTCTTCCTGTCCATGTTTTAAGCTAATGTAGTGGCCTAGCTAGCTAGCTAGCTACTACCTATCTGACACCGCTGTCTTCTGTCCATGTTTTAAGCTAAGGTAGTGGCCTAGCTAGCTACTACCCATCTGACACCACTGTCTTCTGTCCATGTTTAAGCTAAGGTAGTGGCCTAGCTACTCCTCCTGAGATGTTAATTCTTCATTCTTATTTCCTTTTAGCACTAGATATTAGCATACACATTTAGAAAAAAGTAATTGACTCGTGAAACCAATTGCTGCTCGACAAGGTCTTTGGCTTTTCAAGTGTGCTCTCTGTAAAATGCCTGTGCTGTGCTATCAGGGGACAACAAGGAGGATGACAGCAGTGTTATCCACTATGACGACAAGGCCATTGATCGACTGCTGGACCGAAACCAGGACGCCACTGACGATACTGAGATTCAGAGCATGAACGAATACCTGAGCTCCTTCAAGGTGGCCCAGTACGTGGTCAAAGATGAGGACGATGAGGTAAACGTGTTGCCTTCAAGACAAATGTTTTTTTCATGTTAGGCCATGTTCAGACATAAATAATTTTTTTGATTAAAAGCTCTTCATGTCGAAAAAAGCAGCTGAAACAGTTGTTATGGGAAACACCGGGTCTCACTACGGCGCTTGTGATTGGTCAACTGTCAAAAAAGCGAATGATGTAGGGCGTTTTATTCTGAGAAGTTGAACTTTTTTCAACTGAAAAAGCTTCTGATGAATAAAGCGCCTGCAGCAGAGCTTGATTTCGGCACCCATGGCACTTTTAAAAACATGGTCCGTTCCATAGGTTATTTTATTGGGATTTTATGTGATAGACCAGCACAAAGTGTGATAGACACCACAAAGTGGCGCATAATTGTGAAGTGGAAGGAAAATTATACATGGTTTTCAAATTTTACAGGTCAGTGCCACTTTGTGTTGGTCTATCACATAAAATCCCAGTAAAATACATTTGTGTTTGTAACGTGACAAAATGTGGAAAAGGTGTATGAATACTTTTACAAGCCACTGTATTTGGTGAATTTGTCAAAAGTGAATTGTATTAGCTTACAATCGCATATTATACTTTTGAATTCATCTGTTGTGTGTGTGTGTGTGTCACACACCGTGACCCTTTCTTATTTTGTCTTTGGGCGGCGTCTGCAGGAGGAGGAGGTGCAGCGGGAGGTGATCAAGCAGGAGGAGAGCGTGGACCCAGACTACTGGGAGAAGCTGCTCCGCCACCACTACGAGCAGCAGCAGGAGGACCTGGCCCGCAACCTGGGCAAGGGCAAGCGGACGCGCAAGCCGGTCAACTACAACGACGGCTCCCAGGAGGACCGAGGTATACGACGGGGTACAGAACAATAGCACAATGCTGCCTTACTACCTACTCTACGTCTGTGTGTGCCGTGGTCTTTCTTCAGTGTCTGCAGCAGAAGCATGGGAGAGAACGAGACGACTGATTGGCTGGTTTGTGTGGCATGCCAGGCTGTGAACAGTAGTGTGTGTGTGTGTGTTGTGTTTTGTAAATGTTGAGCATTATCTGAGCGCTGATCCCGTTTTTCCAGTTGTGAGGTAGATGTTCTATGGCCAGGCCGTACCATTGTGCAGTACAGCATATATCACCTGCGTGTGTCTGTGACATTGGAGACGTGCTGGTGTTATTCTAGACATGTATAGTATTGGTAATGTCCTCTTTTCTCTCTTGTAAAAGGGAAACTCATTGTCTAACGGTGACTCCGTTGAAAAAACAAATGTTTCTCCTTCACATGCAAATCAATGAGTTCACTTTCCTTTTGTGTAGCATAATGTAGCCTCTCTTGCCATCGTTTTGAAGCTTTTATTCTTCTAGATGAGAGGACTTATTACCATAGTAAAAATGAATGTCCCTTCTGTTCTTTGAGGACAGAGATAATGTTCATATAATATATGAAGCAATAGCACCCTCTACTGTCTGAAGAGATTAGTGGAACTGAACAGTTAACATCAGCCAACTTAACACTAGCCTGGGAAAGCGGAGCGAAAGCTGGATTTGAAATCGAGTGACCTGGGTCAACTTGTTCTCCGTCTGTATTGTTTGCTTCACCCCCTGTCATTGCTCTCCAGACTGGCAGGAGGACCAGTCTGACAACCAGTCAGATTACTCTGTGGCGTCCGAGGAAGGAGATGAAGATTTTGATGAGCGGGCTGAAGGTAACATGGACTTCTGTTGACTCAACATTGATTGATTTAATGCATGTCACCTAACTGACAATACACATTGATAGAAGAATCCCCGCCTTCCAGAAAATTAAGCTATTATTTAATCAGTTGGACATAATGTAAGTATTTCATTTCATAATTAAATCTATTAACTAAAGAACTAATGAGCCATTGACTGTTGGATCACTCATCTTGATGAGTAATACATAGTTGTCATTATTTATTATTTAACTGTAGTAGATTAAGTATAAAATAACTAACCCTTATGTTTTTCTTCTCTTCTCAGCTAATGCACGCAGGCCCAACCGCAAGGGCTTACGCAATGACAGGGACAAACCTCTTCCTCCCCTACTGGCTCGAGTTGGCGGGAACATTGAGGTGATTTATCATCTCAGTCTGAACGATTTGCTATTGCCCCAGCACAATTATCCCCTTCATAATAACGTGGCCACCATGTGACAGGTGTTGGGCTTCAACGCGCGCCAGAGGAAGGCCTTCCTAAACGCAGTGATGCGCTACGGAATGCCTCCCCAGGATGCCTTCACCACCCAGTGGCTGGTCAGAGACCTGCGGGGGAAGTCTGAGAAAGAATTTAAGTGAGGATGCCACTAAAACAGTCGCCGTTGCGACGCTAACCGCACAGTAGCCGTGTGAACATGCAGCTTGTTTGAAGAGTGGTAAAACCCCGGTTTGAACGGGACAAAATGGCGCCACATTATGTGACCTCTGTATGCGTGTATGCTCCTCCCCAGGGCGTATGTGTCTCTGTTTATGCGCCACCTGTGCGAGCCGGGGGCCGATGGAGCGGAGACGTTCGCTGATGGCGTACCGCGCGAGGGCCTGTCGAGGCAGCATGTGCTCACCCGTATCGGGGTGATGTCGCTCATCAGGAAAAAGGTACTGTCACACTTGAGTGCATTAGACACAAGGTGAAACTCAACACTTCTGCATTCTGCTACATCTCACATTATATATTAGTAATAATAATGCCACAAAGAATCTACAGTATGTCTTGGGAGTGCATTCCTCTTTCGTTTAGACAGCCTTGGCTAAAAGGTGCTTTGAGAATTATTTTAAGCAGGCTTTAGTGAACACCATTTCCCACAATCCCACCATCTCCATTTATACTACTACTATTAATTATGAACAGTGAATCCACATACAGACAGTGACATGTGTGCCTCTCTATCAGGTGCAGGAGTTTGAGCATGTGAATGGCCAGTGGTCCATGCCTTGGATGGCAGAGCTGGAGGAAAACAAGAGAGCAGCAGCTCTGGCCGCAGGAGAGGATCCCAAGACCCCGTCAAGTGGGACACCTGCAGACACACAGCCCAACACACCAGCCCCAGGTACACACACACACACACACACACAACCCCTGCAGGACTTGTCAGCACCGGCCCGTAGGTCTCGTAACTGTTGTGTTGTGCCTGCACAGAGGATCTGGCTAAATCCGAGGACAGGGATTTGGACATAAAGAAAGAGGGTGAGGAGACCAAAGGCCCGACCAAGGCAGACGACCCCGAGGTAAGCGCTTATATTCATGACACCAGCGGTGGTCAAAGTGTAGCTTCAAGTCGCACCCGGCATTCCGCTGTTCTGTGCCGAGTGATGGACTCAAGTGTGTTGCCATGGTAACGCGCCTCAGATCATCGAGATCCCAGACGACTGCGAGAAATCCCCCAGCCCCGAGAAGTGTGAAGGGGAGCCGGCCGCCGGCGTGGAGAAGGATAAGGACGCGGGAGGCCGAGTCAAGGACTCTGAAGACAAGGAGAAGGGGAAGGACAGGTCTTCGGAGGCCAGTGGTCCCGCCGAGGTCAAGAGTGAAGCTCTGGAGGGCAAGACCGATCCAGAGGAGGCCAAGGCTAAAGGTGAGCCACACAGCTCCTCCACTGGGTCCATGTGCTCCTATATGATTCCCTCCCGCTAAATAAGCTCTCCTGTTTCAGCTGAAGATGGCAAGGTTGAGAAGGTGGACACCAGCTCTCCTACAGAGGAGAGGAAAGGTATGTAGGACACACACACACAAGCTTTCAACAGGAATAACCATTGGTTTGATTGATTTTTATTATTGGATATTATGACACACTTTCCAACATGGTCCCACGATGTTAAAACCAAGATGAAGACAAGACTTTAATCACAAAAAACAACAACATAGTCTTAAAATCCACAACACTAATGTCTCGAGATAAACTAGAAAAACGCCAACATCAGACTTAAAAACGATTTAAAAGTAATGATGTTGAGTCAACAACATAAATATATCATTATGTTTCCCTGTTCCATGAAGTCCTTTTCGTATGTAAACACTAAATGATATTGATGATATCGGCCTTACTTTACAAGTAGACAGACATTAAAGGCATACTTCGTAACATCACGTATCTCTGCACCCAGCCCAGGGTCATATTCAAGCCAAATATAGCTATAGTATAGTTCTACATGTAACTCAAAACAAATGACATTATCTCCAAATGCGCAGAGCAAAAGGAGGAGAAGGAGGCGGTGAAGATGGAGGAGTCTGCCAAGCTGCAGAACGGAGAGAGCGCCAAAGAGGTAGCGGTGGCGACCGTTAACATTAGTGAGGAGAAGAAGAAGGCGACCAAGCAGAGGTTCATGTTCAACATCGCTGACGGGGGATTCACAGGTACAAACGGCACGCACGCACGCACGCACGCACGCACGCACGCACGCACGCACGCACGCGATATTTTTTTAGTTGTTGTTGTTTTTCTTCTTGCTGAACGTCTCTGACTCCGTTCCAGAGCTTCACTCGCTGTGGCAGAATGAAGAGAGGGCAGCCACGGTTACCAAGAAGACCTTTGAGATCTGGCATCGTCGCCATGACTACTGGCTGCTGGCTGGAATCATACAGTATCCTTTATGATCACCCGACAAATCTATATTTATTTATATTGTCCCTTTCATGCAAATGTGCAATGCCAGGTGCTTAACAATACAATGAAAATATAACCTCACATAGGGTACACTATACTTTACTATAGGATTCTGCTCAAAATGTACGAATGTGTCCGATTACCTGATACTGTTTTTTAGGAATTAGAATCAATGGGATGTTTGAGTCATTATTAATGAATTTGCATGTTGTCTGACTTAAACAGGAAGTACATAAGTATTTCATAAAGAACTTGTGTGAAAGGTCAACAGGAAGTATTGGTGTGCGTCTGTGGACATTTGTAATTCAGAGAACGGTTGTTTGAATTTGCGCTAGGCATTATCAGACGGCTGTCTCTAATATGCATAACAGCATGTCCTATTGGATTGTGAAGATCGGCATTTAGCTGAACTAATGGTGTCATCGTACCCCTGCATCAATATCTGTAATAGTCATCCAGATACCGCACACAGTAGCTTTACAACCCTTGACCCTGGTGTGTCTCAGACACGGCTACGCTCGCTGGCAGGATGTGCAGAATGACGTCAAGTACGCCATTCTGAACGAGCCCTTCAAAGGGGAAATGAGCCGGGGAAACTTCCTGGAAATTAAGAACAAGTTCCTGGCCCGCAGGTTCAAGGTATGTTGACATGGTGGTGTCTTCATTTGTCTCTACCCTTATCTCTTTGTTTTCTCTGGCTCTATCACTCCGTAGACCAACGCCCACTGGCGGCATGTCAAGGAATGGACGTTTAATGAAGTCTGACACATTTTAATAATGTTCAACAAAGACGAGGGAGCTAAACAAGGCGCAGTGTTTCCAATGCATTTTTATGGCGTTGACGCTCAATAAAGAGCTGTGCTCTCACTGACTTTTTCCCCAAGGCTAAGTTAAAACATTTCGCAGCACAGTCGAAATTCTGTTTTATTAAGGACGAGCATAGCCATTATGCAATTATTCACCTTTAGTATTTTGTTTTAATTTTATGATCATCAACCTCTAACCTTACGAGCATGAGTCTAAATGTTTGTTCATGTTCGCACAACAAGATGTTTAGTCGCATTATTGAGTAAAGTGGTCGCACTGTAGAGCCATGGCTCTGAACCTTGCTGCCAGTGGGCGTCGCCTCATCCATTCTAACTACGTTCTAAGCTGTCTCTTGACGCTCGTCAGACGCTGCCAGTGAGCGCTAACCTCACCCAAGTGAAATCTCTCCACCGTGCAGCTGTTAGAGCAGGCGCTGGTCATTGAGGAGCAGCTGCGCAGGGCAGCCTACCTGAACATGTCAGAGGACCCGGCCCACCCCTCCATGGCCCTAAACACGCGCTTCAGCGAGGTGGAATGTCTGGCCGAGTCCCACCAGCACCTCAGCAAGGAGTCCATGTCAGGGAACAAGCCCGCCAACGCAGTCCTGCACAAAGGTAAGTCCTACCCAGAGCCACGTAGAAGAGAGTAGTCGCTCCCTTCACTCCAGGGAACCGTTTATTTTTTTTTACGGATTGTGAAACTTTAAAACGGTTCTCGTAAGTTAGCCGCAAATACTAGAAGGACCCTATAAATTATATTGTATATGATATTATAAAATGTAAATCGATACATTTATTGACTACTAATGACCAAAGAATTGCGGGTTATGCATCTGTATTTATTAGGGCTGTCCCGAATACCATTTTACAGGTTTCAAATACTTCATGGTGTTTCCGAATGAATATTCGAATACTCTCTCAAAAACACTATTAAAAACAATAATTTAGAAGTATAAAAGAAGTAATATTTAATTCCTAGCTTCAGTGAGCACACATGAAAACACAGCCATGCGCTCAAAATGGCCACTTTGATTGACACATCAATTAAGCCAGTCAAAGCTGTCAAATAGCATATACCTCCTCTATTAGCCAATAAGCGCCCACGACAGTTCTCACCATGTTCTCCCCCTCCCCCTCAGTGCTCAAGCAGCTGGAGGAGCTGCTCAGCGACATGAAGGCCGACGTGACCCGCCTCCCGGCAACCATCGCCAGGATACCCCCCGTAGCCGTGCGGCTGCAGATGTCCGAAAGGAACATCCTGAGCCGGTTGGCCAGCCGGGGCCCGGAGGTGACGGGGCCCGTCCAGTCACAGGCCTCCCAGCAGATGCAGGTGCCCCGCTGAGCGGAGCGTGCGGCGCTCGCGCGCACACAAACCGGCAGGCTAGCGCCCCTCTCCCCGATCTCCCGCCCCTCATCCCCCCCTGCCCTTCCCCCACCCTCAGCCGCCACGTGCAGCACAGTGCGGTCAGTCTACCTCCCCCCCACAGTGCCACAACCCTGTCTCTGGACTCCCGACTGGCTGTGCTGCCGGGCGTTTTTGTTCGAAAGAGACTGGAACCATAGCGCTAGAGTAGAGGCGAGCGGGAGGACGGATTCTTTTGAGACTGATTCTACGGCAGGCCTGAAACAAGTTCTGCTTACTCTGGGCGGGGTATTCCCATTTAACTCTCCTTTAACTCCCCTAACCTGAGCACTGTCTTTGTGGCTGGTCTGACAGTCCTTACAGCAGGGTCATGTGTCTATGTAAGTATATGTAACATAATAACTTTAAACTGGCAGGCGGGAGAGCGTCAGCGTTCACGCGTTAGGGGGTGCACACGGTGCTGTAGATCCTTTTTTTTTTTGTTTTTTTTTGTTTCCTCTAACCTGTTTGTAATAGATATGAGGGATTGTTATATGCGCATTTTCACACTATAGGGAGTTGTGTGAAGATGTAACCGCGTTCAATTCTTCTGTGTACATGTCGTCACCTACACCGTGCGTGTGCGCATATGTGTTAATGTAAGGGGGCATTCTCAAGTGCATCTCTACTTCAAACTGCTCCTGACACTGGTGAGACTGTTATAATGTATCTATGAGGACAATGCTGTTGTGTTGATCGATGTGATGATGCATACGATCTCCTCCGCCCGGCTGTGATTGGCTCTCCCTGTGTTCTAGCCACACGCTAACCAGCACCTTGACATTCCTGAGTACCACAAATTTCTGTTTCACTGAGGCTCTCCCCTCCTTTTTCCATCCAAATAAGGACATGCAATAGGTCCACAGGTTATAGGTACATGGAACATCGTTGAAAATGATGGCAATCGTAAATTAATTTAATTTCTTACAGTCTATTGTTTTATTTGACATTTTTGAATATAATTATTATTATAATGGTTACCACATTGTTGTTTTTACCGTTGTTTGTTTTTAAGAACTACAATAAAAAAGAAGTTAACAGTTGTCTATTTAAATGTGTCTATTTATAATACACAAGTAAAGTTATTTTTGCATTTAGCATTTTATGCAGCTACTGTACAGCGAGTTTTTGAAATGAGGAATATTTACAGCAAAAACTACTCACAAGGTGTAGTAGGGAGTCTGGAAGTTACATTTGAAGGCAAGCTAAACAATTCACACTTGATTATGCTTTTACTCGACTAGCGTCACTATCAACAGGTGAGACGTGTCACACACATGCATGGTAATATCGAGAGAGGGAAAGAGGGAGCTCCAGAGGAAACGACCCAGGAACAGACCTATTTTCTCCCATAGATGGATGCGTAATTAAGAAAATTGAAGTAAATTACAGGGCTGGAGAATGGGCAGGGCTAGTAATGGAGCCTGATGTCTTATCGAGACAGAAAGTAGGAGAAGGGGGAAGCCTGGGAAGGACTACGGCCAACCGGGATAGAGTGCAAGTCGAAGGAAGACGGCAGCAGAAACCTATTTGCATGTAGCTCAATTCTTCTTCAGCCCTTGTAGGCCGGGATATTAATTTTCCAGATAGCTGTCCGAGAGGCGATAGTGCTCCTATGTCCATTCTGTGCTGCTAGAGATTACCTGGCATGCACCAAGTGCCAGTTTCCCAGCCATGTCTTGCAGGTAAGTGTCTTGCTTTCTTTCGTCTGTATTTGCCATTTGATGCACCTCAATAACAATCATCCATACTCATTCATGGACGAGATTTACAAAGGACGAGATTTCCAATGTACACAATTACACTTAATAGTGTACATTGAATGATCTGGCTATGAGGCAGAGATGAGTAAATGGCAAGTCAAGGAGTGAGTTCAGCAGGGTACTGTACTGTTCAGCAGCCATACGGTTTGTATGGGTGTGTTATTGTGTCTATGTGCCTGTCTTGTCTCAACATTGTCTGTTAATGCAGAGCGTCGTCAGTTTAACACTTTTTTTTTTTTTTTTGTGTCGCAAAGGTTCACCCACAGCTTTGAACAAATACCCCTCTCTCTCTCTCTCTCTCTCTCTCTCTCTCTCTCGCTCTCTCGCTCTCTCTGTGTGTGTGTTATTCATTTACATTTTCCATATTTCTTTATTTTTACGTGATGCCAAAATATAACTATTAAAACAGGAGGAGGTGGAAAAAGCCTTTATATTACATATTTAAAAGAAGTACACAATTCATTGTTAAACAATTTTGTAGTTGTTTTGCATGAATTCAGATCTGCTTTTATTGTTTGGAATATAATTTACAAGTCAAATATGGTTGATACTTAACTCAGTAAATAGACCGATATGTACAGTATGCAGTTATCCAGTTTGCTTTAACTCCTACAAGCATCATACATGTACATGTATGTGTTGTCATAGGGATTTATGGATTTGCTAGTTGGAATGTTTCATACAGAATTAACTGTTGCAAATGATTAACAGCAATAGCATTGCAGAAAATGGAGGGGGAAGGCAGTATTGTAAATAAGGAAGTATAGTATACTCTGACCTTTGTATGTAAACGCCTGCACAGAAATAGAACACATGCACACCTGGAAGTAACGCACAAACAGACATCAGAACTGTGGAGGAGGGGGTTAGGTAGGAAGTCTTGCAGGTGGATGAAAAAACAACAGCATTTTTGTGGATTAAATGTGATCCATGCAGCCAGTGCACACTTCCTTTTTCACCAACTGTTAACTTGCTGCCCTTTGAATGGCATTATCTCTGCTCCCGGGCAGAGTTCAGAGGGCATGGCTGACACTGTGATGGAGGTACACAGGGCAAACTGTCGGGGCTCGAGGTTAATTCAATCTGCCATGCGAGTGTGAAGCGCCCGTCTGATCGAGCAGATTCTGGCATTTCAGCCTTTTTTTTTTTTGTCTGTCTTGCTTTCACTGCTTTGAGAAAGGAGTCGCGTAAAGGAAGGAAGGAGCATGCAAGAGAGAGAGAGAGGAGGGCACAAGCTGAGGTGCAAGACACACAGCTCACCCCCTTGACAAGTGTCACTTGTTTTCAGACGCAGCCTGTAAGTGTTCACCTGCTTTCCTACGAGGAAAGGCGTCCGGTAGGTCGAGGGTTTGATAGATGTGTGTGGGAGCAAAAGAGGAAGAGGGTGTGGTGGACGTTTAATTTTTTTTTTTTTTGCATTTGTTGTAAAAGAACCAGGGGGTTATTCATTTGGGAACAAAAGGATGTTGGTCTGAGGGAGTGTGTGAGAATAGCACTGTGCTCTAGGGGTAAACTCTTTAAAGTATGTTGTCTTTTCTAGTAATCTAGGGTTTCTGCTTTTTTAGCAAAGGAATTGTGAATACGTTTTATTATAAATGATCCTCATCGTATGATCTGCTTGTGTTTGGGTCCAGGTGACGTTCAGGACAATATGGTTCGGTGAGTGATTTTCTCGTCGGACACATAAATGTTGAGTTAGACAACCCCCGGCTGTAACTTGTCTTTCAGCAAGGCATGATGACAGCTTCTCTGTTTCCATTCCTTATTTTTTCTTCCTTTCATACAGCTGTGAGATCGGATCTGTTCTGTCATGTGATCTTGCTAATGTCTGTACAATAGTGTCAATTATTTTCTTTGTGTATGTGTGAATGCTTGTGTGTCTGTGTGGTGCTCCAGGTGGTTCCACAGAGATATCTCAGGCGTGGATGCTGAGACTGTGTTGAAGTCTCGGGGGATGCATGGTAGCTTCTTGGCCAGACCCAGCAAGAAGAATGTAGGAGACTTCACCCTTTCTGTCCGGTAAAGACCTGACCCCATGTTATCATACTCACAATGTGACAGGACTGCTATATAATCATACTATATGGATGGTTTCGCTTGGCAGATGCAAGCATGTGTGTCTGTATTCCCTGCTCTAAATGTATTTCCTATTAACTACATTACTTTTTTATTCTACTGTTCATCATTCAATTCCAAAACACATTTGCATTGCAAATGTGGTGCTGGATACAAAGAGATGTTATTTTATCATGTCAATGGCATTGCTAAGTCACATTTTCCATTGGTCTTTTTGTGCATGATCGGGCGACATCTAAAATACATTTTTATAATGCCTGTGATGTAATATTTAAATAAATGCTCTTGATAATAATATTGCTATTATTTGTGGATGTCAAATATATATCATTAATAGCTTTGCCTGATAGATTTGCTTAATTTAACCAAAAAATATAGAACATCAGAATTTAAAGTCAAGTTAAATTAAGATCATGCTAATGATTTAGAACTGTAATAGTTTCTAATAACAAATAAATTCACTTAAAAAAAAAAAGATTCTCTGCATTTCACCCCAGAGTGCAATATTATAATATCAATATACAACCTTTATTCAATCTAGGCCAATGTTCTTTTTCAATTCAATGTATAAAGACAATAAATGGCAAATGAACAACACAACAAGCAAATAATATGCAATACAAAACCTCAACCAGTATGGTTCCAATATGTGGAACCAACTGTAAAATGAACCCGCGCCTGTGTTCTGTTTGCAGTGATACAGTAGATGACAAAATATCGTTTACAGTGTGGTGCTGGATCTGCAATGGTTTCTAATGTGCAGTGTTACAGAATAGGAGTTGTACAAAATGCATTTACATTCAACGTAAATGAATGTATGTGTTGGACAGGTTAATAGAGGAGGATCACAGTTGTGCGTGTTTTTGTGCTGGGTTTACCATGAATAAAAATGAAATATAAAATACTTCTCTATTACGATCTTGAACATAAATATAAAATGTTTTATGGGTGCAGCATCAAATCATGTCCATGATAATGCAACTGTACCCTGTTTGACGAGGTCTACAGTATGTTGTGCCGATAAAGATCTGCGTTCATTTCAGATTTCAGAATCTTTGCACAAGTTTTTGATAAATGCACAGCGTGTTCCTTTCTCTGAATCATCTTTACCAGGGTGGGCGAGGTTGTGACCCACATTCGTATTCAGAACACTGGAGATTACTACGACCTCTATGGAGGGGAGAAGTTTGCAACACTGTCAGAGCTGGTGGAGTACTACACAGCCGAGAATGGCATTCTGCAGGACAAAGATGGCACTATCATAGAGCTCAAATACCCCTTGAACTCATCTGACCCCACTACAGAGAGGTGGGAATCCCCTCAAAACATTACTATACTGCACTTGAATTTCATCTTTAGTTTACTAAATATTTCTACAGTTTTTGTATGCAACCAATCACCTCAATGTTTGATTATGTTAAGATATCAATTTAACGATCCATTTAAAAGGTTACATTATTCAAATTCAAGATTTTAACAATACTTTCTCTACATTTTGATAATTCATCTTTGGTGATGCTATTAGATATACAGATAATGGTTTATTGTTACAGACAAGCCTATATACAATTATATAGCTCAAAACATTTACCTTTCATTAAAATGCTAATGTTTTCATTAGCATCGCATGTAGGCACACCCACAGGCTAGACAGTGACCTTACATAGACTGTTGCTAGATCTCATTTTCAAACTTGCTGTCACCTTATCTTGTTATACAACAGACTATCTTTCTATGCAATAGTCCAGTTAATACATGTAAAACAATCTTGTTTATAGATATAGATAGTGTATCTAGATTCTTAGTATGTTTAATCAATTCAAGGCTATTGTTAATGAGTGTTTTTTTTAGTAGTTAGTTGATTAGTAATCATCTAACATTTTCTCAAGTCGCTTGGCGGTGTCTTGGAAAACATTGTGAAACTAGAATTTGGTTTAAAAGTAGGTTAATGTCCATCTGGCTATAGAGGTGACGTGTTTGCAGGTTAGTCCCATATGAGTCAAATTAGTCAAATCGGAGCTACGATGAATAATATTGGGTTGTCTCTTGTTTTTATTCGTGATTGTCAATATCCCTTTTATGTTACTGTATTTCTGTGTGTGTGTGTGTTTTCTGGCATTTGTCGTGTGTGTTTGTGAGCAACGGAGAGTCATTTCACTAAAGCATGGACCTGTACCCCTTGCCTCTCCCTCCCTCCCTCCCTCCCTCTCTCTCCTCACCCTCCTCTCTGCATCGGTTGTCTAACTTCCCGTTCTTGCTGCGGTTGGAAACTTTAAGTTTTGACAGTTTTGAAAGCGATGACCAGACCCAACGCGGCTTCCTCTCTTACACACAACGTCGAGCCTCTTAGCTTAGCTGCAGCTTGCCCTAACACACTCAGGGCATGGTTCATCGAAATTCAGTGTGGGTTTATCTCAGTCTATGTTTATCAAAATAGGTGAATGTGACAAATCAGGGCCTGCTTGGTGTTTCTAACCATGCACACATTATGGCATATATATGGCTGACCCTACACAGTCCAGGATAAGTCATTTACATCTCTGCATATTCACATGCTCTCACGGACCTTGATTGAACACACTGCAATAGCGTTTCAGTTGACTGGGAATGTTGTGCGTTAATAGAGGTTTGTATGTGTGTGTGCACGTGTGGGGGGTGGTTGTCCACTGTATCTTATTTAGTAGCGGCGGTGGTGGTGGCGAGGGGGGCATGCTATAAATACTTTGCCGTCTTTAGCCACAAAATCTTTCATCACAAATTTTCCGACCGCAAAGCAGGAAGTGCATCAGAAGAAATCAAGAACTGCATCAAAAATGATGTGCAAAACAGCCCTGGACATGTGTCTCTCTCTCTCTCACACACACAAATACATCTACGTCAATGACTACTATAAAGAAATAGATGTTCACTACAGATGTCTTAAAATAAATAGTGAACACTTTCTATTTCTCAGCTGCTGCTTTTACTAAAGCATGTAATGAGAACAAACCACTGCCTATAGGTAAAACTGCTGTCACAATGTATAGTACCTTGTGGCAAATGCAGAAGACGCTATCAGACATATCCATAGTTTCACTTACAGCCCCTGCAATGTCTATGCAACAGTAGGACAACGCGTGTCAGTACTGTGACTTTGACCCTCTAAACCAGGTGGTACCATGGTCATCTGTCCGGGGTCAATGCAGAGAAGCTGCTGGCAGAAAGAGAGGAACCCGGAACCTTCCTGGTGCGTGAGTCTCTCTCCAAACCTGGAGACTTTGTCCTGTCTGCCCTGACAGAAGAAAGAAACAAGTCTGGAGGACGGAGGGTGTGTCACATCAAGATCCTGTGTCAGGTGAGCCCCTCCACCCCTATTGTGTGTGTGTGTGTGTGTGATTAAGTAGTATTGCAAAAAAACGTGACTGTAATCTCATCATTCATAAATATGAGGTTGAGGGAGCATTTCCAAGGTTGCACAGTCCACCCAATGTGAAATCACATGGAGCTCCCGCTTCCCTATTTGTTATGAAATAACGATTGCTAACCTTTCAATTTGTCATATCAAGTTTGTACATACATGTGCTGTCTCTCATTAAGCGTATTTATGTATGTATATATGTATGTATGTACGTTATAAAAATATGGTGTAAATATTGTAGATATAAGTGTAGGTCATTTATGCAAGTATGTGTGTAAGATGTAAATATAGTAGCCC
>JAODUH010083974.1:0-15059 GCA_027564835.1 Typhlichthys subterraneus
TGAAACAATTCACGTTATAACGTGATACTGATCTTTTTTTTTTTTTTTTCTTACTTGGCAGCAATACGCTGCCGTACAAACTAACACAATTCAAAGCTACTGTTACTCACTGTGTGTTCTGGTCTGAGGCAGAGAGACAAACCCTAACCCTAAAACACTAACAAAAAGTCACCGAAATCATGAGGTGAAAAAAAATGTGTGTCTGCCCACGCTCTTTTATATTTTAATATTTTATCTAAACACACACACGCGCGCGCACATGCGTACACGCACACACATGGTACCGATACAGATGCAAACGTTTACGCGCATGCACGTAACCTGCTCACAGACGCGCTTACACACACACAGTGGCAGCCTGGTCTCTGATGGCTGCACTGTATTTTCTCTTTCCTGGAGGTTTACGCGCAGAAAAGGTGGCTTCCAGCGGTGCGATTTATTGCCGGTGTCGTTTTCCTTAAACTTTTGAATGCTGCTGTCATATCTTTACTCCGTTTATGTTATTTGTTGTTGTTGAAAATAATATTATTAGTCGGACAATCCTACCCAGGGATCTTTACCCAAAACTTGCTCCCCGGCTTTGATGAAAACAAGATATTTGACTGTGGCGCATTTGAAAAGTTGTGGGGAACCATGGACGCAAACTTGAACGTTAGATTGGCGTTTCGTCGACGGTACTATGTCAAATACTAGGAAAAATGAAATCAGGTGAGTCAGCCCTGGTGTTTGTCTAGAGACGGCTGCCGCGCGTCGCCTGTTCGAGACGCAAGTCGTGATCTATGTAGCGGATTGCGCCACGGAAGTAACGGGACTGAACCGATGAACCGACATGGGTAAGTGCATGAGCTCTATTTAAAAACAATCGTTTCAGTGTATGTAGAGCACCAAAGCCAATAAATAAAGAAATTGTAACCAGTAGCCATTGCGCGCACTAATGGTCTAAGTGCATTTAGGTTGATATTTTGGCAGAAGTCCACCGTAACTGTGTAGGCGGTGTGTCATCACACGTGAATCTCCATGTATTTGAATGTTGGACGCATTAAAATGTCAGGTTTCTAGAAGAGAAAGCTACAAAGATGCAATACATATGTTTTGTTAACATGAAAGAATGGAGATAAAATAATTTAGCCTATAGGCATTGGATAAATCAGTTACTTTCATAACAAAAGGTTACACCTAAGTATGTGTGCGATAGGCTACATTGACTAAAGCCTAATCCAAAGCACACGCTTGGGGAGAGGCGATTTCAATTTTTGTCAAACACCGTTCACTGCAATATAACACATCCTTCAACTTCGAGTGGCCAACTACAGTCTCAGACCGAAACCGGTATGGAAATGGTATGATAGGCTAAACATTCAATAATATTGTAATTCTCTGCTTGGCCATGGAAAAGCACCTTCCAGTTTTGCAAAATCGTCAACCGTCTTTGACAGAATCCATCCCGTCTCTCCCCAACGCCTACTCTTATTCTGCGAAATGCGTTTCTCAGTCACCCTCTGAACAGGGGCACTCCACGTTTAGCCTAATATAGGGTAGCCTACTTCTACCTTCACATTGAACGACTCAACTGAGAGAAAAATCAAACATGACTGCCTTAATTGGCGGCGCAGACGTTGTCTCATAATCTAAAATATTTACCGGTTGCGTGTAGTTAGTTCCATGTGAATCAATTGAGCAGATGGATTTTATATAGCCTAGGCCTATCCCTGTGGCTGAAACAATTCTGCCTGAGTGCAACAATCAATTGGCCAACAGCTGTGATATTATAGGCTATAGCCTACAGTTCTAGGCTACTACTTCGGTACTCTGATGAAACAATAGGTTAAACATATGGCAGGGTGACTTTACTTTATGGACCCATGGGAGGAAGGTTTGTGTTTTTGCTAGTATGTCGTTGACATTATTGCTTTCAGTGTTCTAAATGCAAACCTGCAGTAAATGCAAACATCACATAGCAAGAAAAATTATACTTTTTTATAATTTGCAGTAAATAACATAATACATCAAATATAAAGCTACCTTAAAGCCTACAGAACATGAAATACATATTATTTCATTTTTGTAATTACATTAGAAGTTTAATGCATAGTTACAAGAAAGGCAGCGAGTTAGCCTAACGTATAATGTATGTTTGATGCTAAGCAAGAGACATCACAACCTAACAAACACAACTTAATGTACAGGATATCAAGTTTTTTGAAAAGGCACATTATCCATTTGACTAGCAGTAACTGGAACAAAAACTTGAATCAACAATAATAATCCTATTTTATTCTTCATATACAACCAATTAAATTTCAAAGCAATTACATACATATTGAATTCCACGTCATTTTGTACTTTGATTGTTTTGAGACAGTCTTATATAAACGACAGAAGTGATTGTTTCGTCTGTCTGCCCTTCCTTATAATGTTTCTCTCATGGAATGTGAAATGTTTGTACGCAAGTTTGCTGTCCAGCTTGTCCAACAGTACAATAATATGCTTGGTCAGATTGCTTAACCAGCTGTTTCAATGGGTCTATGTAGCTTTATCAGTTTTTTCCCCTTTCTTTTAGTGTGCTAGATAGCATTTTTTGGTTACTTTTCTCAATCGTATGAAACGCCTTATTGGAATCCCATCCTTTTGCAATCCTTACTTCTGTTACATGGTGATGCAATCGTCATGTAACACATCTGCATAATTCCTACAAGTGCACCTAACTAATACATAATATTAATAGTCAGTCAGAAGACGAAGCTAATCGTTACTGTTACCGTGAATAAAAACATACCACTTTATATTATATATATTTATATATATATATTATTAAGTTCTACAGTGCCTGACTTTCAAGATCATACGCGGACAACGCCATTGTAATAATAGACATAGCTGCCCAGGAGATAAGACGGGGGCCGAACCTTTGGCATTTGACCAATCAGAATGAGACCCGACCAATCGGAGCACACTGGTCATTGGGGAAGAAGGATTGGGGGGGTGTCTTAAAGACACAGGAGCTCTGGTATCAACCCCTTTAATTATCTGGGACCTCTTGGAATGCAACAGCTGTTTGTGTTGTGCACCTCAGTAATGGATGTGAAGAATGGGGTCCAGCTGTTGGCATTACAACGTTCTGATAACGAGCAGCGATCATTTAAAATTTGTAATATTATGGGATGAGTTAAACAGCAGAAAACGGCATAAACTTATATGGCGCTTTTCCAACCTACCGGCCACTCAAAGCGCCGCGCATGGTTGCTTCACATGGACAAATGCACCAATGGTGGACAGCCCCATGCAAGGTGCCATCAAAACAGTTAGGGTTAGGCGTCTTGCTGAGGGACACCTCTACACATGGCCAGGAGGCGACGGAGTTCGAACCATTGGCCTTTTGATCATCTGCTCTACCAGCTGTGCCACTGCCACAGTGCCATAGCTGCCCCAGATGTTAGTGTCTCTTCGCTGAGTCATCTACCTCCACCTCACGTTTCTCATGAAAAGTATTTGCTCCAGTAGGCCTATAATGGAAGACACTTTGTGGCATTTGTATTAATTCACGGGCCGTCCATACATTACTATTACAGTAGCATGTTGTCACGAGGCTTGAAATATCAAGGTGCAGTAACTTTCTCAAAGCTACGTCATTTATCTGTCTTTAGAAGCTTTGCATTCCGGCTGCCATTTTTAAAATTATTTGTTTCTTATGTCCGTTTTCATGTTTATAATACATTTCTGCATTTCCCGCTCTTGACATTTAACATGCTACTCGTAAAATGATTTTGCTATGCAGTATTGCTTCGCATTTGTCATATTATCACCATATCCCAGAATTCCACTGGCCAACTCCACACATTTTAACATCAAATCGACCATTAGTTTGAAATGTAACTAATCATGTGGCTATGAAGTAAGTTAACGTGTGTGCTTAACGCAGAGCAGATTTTGTAAATAAAATCAAGAATGACACCATTTCAGAAAATGCCTGCATATCGAGCACTACATACAGTATATCTACTTGCGGTGAGCGTTTAAACAGAAATGGTGTTTATCTAGTGCTTGATAAGCGGGTCGAAGGAAGGGTTACAGGTGCGGCTGAGCGTCGTTAACAAGGTCCCGTGTTCACGGGCACCTGGTTGACGCCGGGTCCCAATGCGGTTGCATTGTCTGAATTATTGGTAGTTACGCTCTTGGAATTTACACATTGAATGGCAGCATCTTTCTTCCTCCGGTAAACTATCGTGTTTTCTTGACACCCCATTTGTTGTCTGTTCATTTAGCAAACCTCTATTGTTCCACAGAATGAGAACGGGTACAGACAAGAAGAATGCATGCACACACCCACACATCCACCAGATTGCATCATTGCATGGTGACAGCTTTAAAATAACAGTCAGCTATCAGAGGTATACTTTTCCCTTTCTCCCAATGCAATATGTTTGTTCAATCTGTTTTAACCTAGCTGCTGTGTTTTCTATAGTGAAGAAATGTTCACTATTACATCTGAAACGGACAAGTCTTACTGAGAATAATTACTAGTAACAATCTACAGTAAGCAACATACATGCGTACATGTACAAATATAGGCAGGCTGAAGTGGATTGATATATTATTTTATGCCTTTCACCCATTTCCTTGCAGAGGTACTGTAGGTTCTTGAGCTGTAATGCAGCATAATGCTGCCCAGCGGTTTAAATAGCTTCAGCTCTAGTTCATTTAAAAAAGGCTCAAGACTCCACACTGTCAGTGTGAGCCTTGTATTTTTCATTTGGACATTTTATTGAATGTTGACTTTGATTGAAAGTCCCCATACAGGACCTGTTCTTAATTTGGCTTGGCTGTATATACATTATATACAGTACATTATATACAGTATATATGCTCTCCACTGCAAAGTAATTGGATGAAATCTGGTTCACAGCATACTGCATGCAGTCTAAATTCTTGTCATAAACATTTCCTTTTGATAGGTACTTTTTAGATGTCACATGCTGCACACATGCTAATATTAAACGTATAGCCAAAAGCCATTGCAAATGTAGCTTTCTAAAAAAAGAAGATGAAAACAATATTTTTTAGAATGGTGTTAATAACAGCAGTGTATGCTCCAGAGATGACACCTCCCCTCTAGTGTTACAGTAACCTGCTTTTTTGGAGGGGCTTACTGTATCTTAATTAATGTACATATAATAGTAAAGCCAGGAAGTCTAAACTACTGTATACCTCAAATATACAGTATACATGTAGATGTAGGGAGGTGTTTAGGGAGATGCCCCTAATCCAACTCATTCGATTTTTCCTCTGGAAAAGCTGGAAAAGGTGAGGCAGGGCCAATTAGACGAAATTACTGGCTTTCACGTCTTAATTGCAGGAGACGGAAAGCCCTGCGTCGATGAACTCTGTTCAATACTAGGGCACAGTCCACCTCTTCCATGCTGATTGCCAGCAAGTCTGTAAGCCTGTGTTCTCTGTGGCACCGTGACCCTTTTCTCACCACGGCTGGTTGATCTGTCAGCGTTCCTCTAGCTTAATGGTCGTCAGCTAAGGTCCATGAGAGTCTACTTATAGCAAGGTGCCATGATCTTCCTGTCAAGTTTCTGACAAGTACGTTTTTGCCATTGTCGCCTCTCGGGCCTAGACGCTAAGCACTGTACTGCAGGTGCAAAGAAGTCCTCAGTTATTATTACTGTTTACTTTTAGTGTGTGTGGAACAGCTTTCCATCCGTCAACACACATTTTATTTTATTTACTCCATATGGAAAATAGCGTGTAAAAGATTGATGGGAACACTGAACAGTATAGAGGCAGTGGAAAGGTTCAAAGCCAGACATTTGACTACATTAAGAATCATGCTGTATCCTTTTAAAAATTATATTACAATGTTGCTAAACAAAAAATACAGATATCGTTCAAGATGTTCAACATTTTATTTGTTTTGACCAGTATCTGTATTATGATGTGGCCTTGGCAAACATTTGGTTTTTATAGTATGTCCACATTGATTTTTTTTTTTTCTCTCAAATGCAATATGGAAATATAACCAAGCATAACCTACCTATGAAATAAAAAATGCATGCAGAGACCAGATATTAACACTTGCCACTGCGTTCCATTGTTATTCTCTGAACCTTAACCCTGGAAGTCAGCGCTAGTAACCTGCCTACAGCAAGTCCAGAGGGACATACCTACTTTATTCACTGTATAAAAACAGCACAGGAAAACTAATACAGTGATACTGATTCATGCTGGCTCTAGTAGAGACCTCAAGGGACTTGCATGCCATGCTTGCCAGCTTGCCTTGAGGCGCCTACCATTTGAATTCACTGAATGGCATGTAGGTACAGTATAGGCAGAGGCTCAGAGCTACAGTATGCAATGGTCCATGATTGATAACATGAGAGGGGATGGATGAAACGAAAGGGTTGCTCAGGGCTTGCTTAGTAAGCCATTCCTTTCCACAAATAGTGGATACCATATGGACGCATTATCACTCTCATTTTATAGTATACAGTAGATTCTTGCTGTTTTGCTTGCCGGTAATTGATAGCTAAATATATGTGGTCACCAGAAGGCCAATGTGAAGGAGGTTCACTAGCAACACTACAGAGGGGGTGAATGTGTATACATATACACACATATATACATACACACATATACTGTACATATGTGTATACTGTGCACACACATACACACACATCCATACACACATACACACACACACACATTCATACACAGACATGCGCACACACACACACATACAAGCAGTAAATATACTGTACATACATACATACTATACTGTAAATACATACAGTACACATACACAAATACTTTTTGGTAAATGATTTCATGGCATTTGGATGCTAATATTATCTAATTAGTATGTACTATGCACTAGGGAAATGTCCTGCCTGAAATTAACTTTTAAAATGCTCATTATACACCTGACCCCTTTAAGGATCCCCTATAATATTTGCAGGGTTATGCACTAGATGTTACCAGTAGCATGGAACATGTTGTTAGAATGAACCCTGTCTAAAATAAGTCAAATATATTAATTTAGCATCTAATACTTCTCATTAACCCCACCCTTGGTGGCCTGCATATATGGCCATGTAAGACATTCACATTTGACATTCAAAATAGCCTATTCGTTTGTTCAAAGGTCTGTCTGCTTACAAATAAAATCTGAAACCCTTGACATGTACAATATGTGGTTCCCATAAGTGGGATGCAGAAAACCACAGTGTTTAGGAGCCAGTTGTCTTTAATAAGATCCTCTATTTGTTGTTTGTGCTGTATATGATAATCAACCTCCCCACACTTAAAGGCGTGTGAGACAGCGATTAGAGTAGATCAATTAAAATTCCCTCCAGCCGTCCGTTGTGTTTACCCCAAGTTGTGATTCAAGGCATGCAACGAATCAGTTGCATGCCTGATTGGAAAACAAAATCTGGTTTCACTTGTAAGGCACCGTTTTTAGATTTCTTTCCCATTGCTATAACATTAGAATTAAAACCATGTCAACAATGTCAATCCACATACTGTAGCTATGGACATTTTTAGTATAAGTTGTTCAGAGGCCGTTGCCATATTACTGTATATATCGATCTGTGGCTGATATAATTCAATTCACATGAAGGAAATCCTGTCCTATAATCCCCTTGATCTTGAGTGCTAATGATAGATTAATTTATCAATGTGCATAATCATGGCATCAAATCCTAAATACACTCTTAATATCTCTGGGATCAAATACATTTCTCTGCGTCCATCAACATAGTAAAAACAAACGAATGTCTGTGTGTCTGTCTGGTATTGATTTAGAGTAATCCCCTCACAAGAGTCTTTATATAACTGCATATATAACCAGTAACAATTTCATTGAATATACTGGGTAAATCCATCCATCCATTGCCTAGTGTGCGTGTGTGGGTTGCCTCCAACAACCCACTGTGCCTCTGTAGCAGGTCAGAGACTCAACAGACCTCCGCTAGTCCACCTCTCTCGGAAATAACAGAATAATTTAAAGTTACAAATGTGTTCCGTTCTTATTCAAATTGTTAATGCAATATGTACATTTCTCACAGTCGCCGCTGATGTGATAATAAGCGGTGCTGCTAAACTGTGCTTGTCTTGTTTTTGTGAGACTGTGCAGTGTGCATGTACAGTAGAGCCAGGTTTGCTATTGCTACAGTATGCTGTCTGCAGTTAGCGATAAAAGAAGCTTGTCATAAAAGGGCAGTAAATTCATTTTATACCGTTTCATGATTTTGCAGCAAGCAAAAATTATAGCTCTCTCCAATTTCCAAATGAATGCCTGTAGAATAATGTTTTCAAGTGTATAAAGGGTACTTCGTTTCAATTTTGCAGCACGTGTTGGGACTCTTTGCGCTAATATGTTGCTGGATTCAGTGCCCTAAAGGCTGGCCTATCTTTAATGGTATGCCATAACTTAATGCACGACACCGTGCATAACATACTGACCTGACCGTATATATAGCTAGAATTGTGCTTGCCTGAGCTCACACTCTAAGCCCCTAGCAGCAGAGACATTCATAATGAAAAATGTCTCCCTATCCCTAACTTGCTTCCAAATCCCTAACCCTTTAGCATGTTTCAGGTGCATGTACGTCTGCCTGGACTGCTGTTATCACTGAAAAATAATTTCTCTCATTCATATAATGGTATTCTTCAGAATTGTAGAATATGTATTATAACCTAAGGTTACCTATATAATATTTATCAAATTCATAATTTAACCAATGACGCCATTATATTGGGCAGACTCCTTGAACCTTCATAATGGTGAAAACATACCTAGCCTTTTAATTAACATCACCTTTGGTATAGTGTTTCGTAAAAATGTAAAGGCCTACAGTATGGATAGTCTGCTAAAAAAAAAAAAAATTCACATCTTTGAAGTGCTTCATCGTTTAGTCTTAGTGATGTCGGCCACCCCACTTGGGCACTCTGGGTAATAGCCTTTGCGTCAGTGCTCAGAAGCTTTGTGCATTCAAATGAAATATCAGCTTGTCGCACTGCCAAAGAAAATGACATCTGACTGCGCTTTCTCCTGCAAGAATCCACTCTAGTCGAAGGGACGAAGCGTCCTCACTCTAAGAGGATTTCGGGGGGAAGGAAGTTACGTTGAAATGAACCACCTGTATTTAGGAAGCTTTTGGGGTGTATTGGTATTAAATGATTTGTTATTGTGCTGTTGTAAGCGCAAAACATGCAGGTTATACACAAAAGTGTGGGTGGGGTGGCTTTAAAAAACATGTTATGTAAGCATTGTCAGTTGATGTGGCTCTCAGGAATAGTAATGTTTCTCTACGGCTTCAATTGTAGTTACAATTGGATAGATATGACAAATATTAAAGGTGTACTTAGCCTAAGTAATTATAACGGTGCGGGTTTTAATCCCGAGTATAGAATTCTGTCAAGATGCGAGACAACAACCAAAGGCTTGTCAGCATTTAATGCCGAAAACACTCTTTGTTCTTTTTTAACTGCCTGCATGTGCACGGAATTTAGAGGAAAGTAACCCCACCTTTGTACATTTGTTTGTATTCTCATATGTTTGCTCACAGACATCACTCTCCTCCATACCAATACCCTTTGTGTCTCTGAATTGTAGAGAGCCGCCAAGCAACTATTTAGACCACCTTTGGGCTTGAGGTTGGTTAAGAGATTAAATACACCATATAGGAAAGATATTGAGTTCTGCCTTTACAGTATGCCTTGTTTAATGTCAAGTAATGACTGGATGATGAATCTGAAGCCAGCTAATGTCTCCTTCCACTGCGCTATTTAAAGGCCCTGTGGGAGCTTGGTATAGACATGGCAAATGAGGTTTTATCACTCTGCCTGTGCAGAAATCTACGCTGAACTGGTGCATGCTAATTAAAGTGGTTGTCCTGCCGAGGCATCGATGAGCTTGTAGCAGAATATTGTCGATTGTCGCTTTCCATCATATCTTACAGCCGAGAGCTCTTTTTACTGGCTGAAATACTTCTGAATCCCCCTCTCCACCGGGGCCTGGCTTTAATGATATGCGCATACACACTACCAAATGCAGTTTGACTGCTATGACTGGGTGAGGGTTCTCTCAAGCCTTCCCTAAGGGCTCCTTTAAACTCTCCAATGGGATTATCATTTAGGCCAAACTGATGACTCTGTAAATTGCAATGGATGCTTGGCCAGCTAACATAGTGTGCCCCTAATGGACGTGATCGAAAGCACCATGCCTACTGTACTGGCTTTGCAGATTTAAGGACGTCATTTATAATACAAGATCCTTGAGTCGCCTAGCCTCAATTTTACTCCTATAAAAGCTCACTTTGTGCTTTTCTCTCCAAGCTGCCTGTAAGGGTAGCAGTTGTTGGTCTATCAGAATACATTTAATTTTTATTGGGGATTGTGTACACAAAATCACTGGAACGCTATAAAAATTCAAATTGCCTTCCAAATGCACATATTTTTACATTGAATTTGAAACCATAGCCCTTAAATTATAAGGTGCTAGTAGATGATAAGTGACAGTACACTATGCTTTCTGCCGAGTTCGGCACTATAGGCTTCTAAATGACTTGTAGTACAGTAGATAATGTATCTACAGCGGCAGCAGCAGCAACAACAAAAAACATTGTCTGAGCAAAAGCAACGCCAAGTTCAATGTCACTTCACAATATACTCAGTTAAAATAAATTATTATTTAAGTGATTAATCATGAAATACTTTAAGATGGAATGTTACCGTGTGTATAGTATACAGTAAGCCACATTTCATGGACATGAAGTCAATGTATTTCAGAGGAACGTTCAAGGGTAGCATTTTTATCAAGCCACAAGCCACAAGTACAGTATATCGCTACAAAACAGGAGGATGGCAACTTCACAAAGTGTGCTACAAGATAGAACGCCAGTATGAAATGAAAATACGCTGCAATAGAAATAGAAAATCAATAGAAAATCTCGTACTGAGCTTCTGTAATGCCTTTGGTCAGTTTATAGCATTATTAGTTTGTTGCAGCACCTCTTATTTAAGGTTAGATTGCATGTTATGCTGACAATACAGCAAGCATAAAATGACGCAGACCTTTAAAACCCGTTAAATAGACATAGGCATTAGAAGGTGTCGTGTATAACAAAGATAATTACATTCTGTTACATCAGGATGATCACAGCCACATTAATCAATTGAAACAACTTAATTCCCCAAACACTGAGAAACATTCTCCTTATTCATTCATGGATACCAACATATACTGTATATATATATATATATATATATAGCCTATTTGGTCAAATGAGTCTGACAGAGGTTTAGTAGACAGAGCCCAGACATTCCATTGAATTCCATTGTTATCATGTAATCTAGTGTTATCAGAGAAGCCATCATGCGGACGGGGGGGCGGAGGGCTCAGTTTTAGGAGATAAAAGAAACATCAAGCACTAACAGGAGGTAGGCACATGTCCGTTTCACCGGGATACGCAATAAAGGTATATTAGATCATTCCAGAGCTGGCTAAAGTCGAACCCAAATCAAAACAAAAACACCTCTCCCTTCAATGCAATAGGGTGCTCCCTAAGAAGCTCCGCCCCATACAATGGAAATGCATTGAGAAGGCTATTAGATATTGTTGTGTGCAGCCTGCACCACTTTGTTTATGTTCCTATTTACCAGGGCTGTAGAAGTACCGGATCATTTTTTGGCACGCACAGAGAATGGTAAGCTAGCAGACCGCAAGGAGATATTTGGTGAATTTGGCTAAATGTGTATTAGCTTACAGTTACTTACTATATAATGGCCTTTGACCTTACTGTATACTTTCATTTGGTGGATATCACCACTGTGCATTAAAGTGTACTGTAACTGCACCCCAGCGCTGAGTCTGACTTCACCCACTATAATTTCAGCAATGCGTCAAGGTGCTGAGTGGGGGGAGGGGCTAAGAGGGGGACCCCAATTAACATAAACGTTAACATTTGAATTAGATGACTTATGAGCGTACTAAGTGTACCGTTGATTTTTAACGGATATGACATGTAGCTCTGTTTTCTGCCCATAAAATGCAGATCTTTTTATAAAAATAGAAATGTTGTCAATATTAACACCGTCATCGATGTGTCTCAGATCAGTCCTATTACTTAGCTCACAGCTCAAAAAACACATTTTAGGGTGCACCCCCCCTTTAAGATGCGGATCCACAGAGAGCACACAGGTGGAGGATATCAGCAGACTGTCATGGCACATTTGAATGTTTATATATGTTTTGCCCTCTTCATCATCTAATGCATTGAAACCTAAAAGGGTTCAATGCACCTACAACATATTATGGAAACTGAAGGGACTTAAGAAATATGAAATTATACTATTACAATATTAATGTACACTACAGTATCTATCCCTCTGCAACACCCTCTAGCTATCTGTGCATGTAAATTGGATTTGTCTCATTGTGATGTTTTTCTATCTTGTTCAACGTCTTGACATATACTGAAAGCACTGAAGCCATGTAGAACTTTTTGAATAAGTCTATTGTTCAGGGAGGAAAATAAATGCTAGGGAAATGAGTAATGTGGAAACTGAATGAAGAAAAAGCACCTCTGGCTCATATTTTGTCTAGAAGTGAAGGGAAGCTCCGAGACTGCTGCAAGAAAGAGCAGCATGAAATCAGGGATTGGTTGAGGCACCTTATCTCTTTTTGAGATAGTGAAACTATCCATTTATGTCTCAGAAAGGTTTGTTCACTGATATTGGTTTGAATGTCTTGGTAGCAAAAGAGAGTCCCAGACACTGACAGAATAGGCTGTGCATTGTTTGCTCAATGTAGCTTATTTCAAATAGAGTCGATGGCCCAGTCTACAATAACCTGACACACCAGATATCTGTGCCTGTTAATTTAAGACACATCCATCTGGGGAGCCGTTAGGGCTGGACGGTGTGGCCTAAAATCAAAATCTCGGTTAATTGAACATTCTACCTCGATTATGATTAATTAACTTTGTTTTTCTGTAAAACATGCGTCCCCCTATTTCCGACGCGCTTGATTGAACAGGATTTTTAAAACATTTGAAAAACTGACCCGGGAATATGACATCGGTTAGAGGTTCTGAATTTTGTTTTTGATGACATTTCGGTTAACTGTCCAGCCCTTGGACAGGTGCTTAAACAAAAAAATACATGAGAAGTGATTGGACTAACCTATGAATCAGTAGAGACTGTTGTTAAATCTACTCTTGCAGTAGAAAAGTCGGGAGAAGAGTGAAAACATATTTTCCATTGAGAAAAGCCTGCTCTTCTACCTACTTCTAATTAAACTAATGTTATCATCAAGGCTTCTAGGTTAACCTCTGTAAGACCCGCCATTGTCACTTTCGTCACACCTAACCCATACCCGCAGCTAACTACGACGTTGATTGGCCACACATTAGGCTAACCGGCCTGAAACACGTTTTCCAAGCTCTTCCTTTTGAATTGTATACCTAGTAAGTAAGTAAGTAAGAAAGTAAGTACATTTTATTTATATAGCACATTTTCACAGACAAGAAGTCACAAAGTGCTTTACAGTCAAACCAATGAAATTACCAACAAAAACAAAACAAAACGCATAATACATATAAAAAGCAAAGCAGATATAAAAGCAGAATACATCATAAAATCAAATGCTAATGAAACGCTTGTCTAAAAAGATGCGTCTTAAGGTTTTAAAAGTGTCTACGGTATCCATAGATCTTAAGGCGAGAGGGTTCCTTAGCCTGGGAGCCACTGTGCCGAAAGCACGGTCACCTCTTGTTTTGAACCGAGTTCTTGGGACAGTTGATGGATTAGTGCATTGTGGACCTAACCTCGCGAGATCAGAGCCATGTAAGTCGCGTCAACTCCATTCACTCCAATGGACCATTTTTTTAACAGCGGCAATGGCACTTCCCGGAACAGTTTTGCGTCTCCTTGAACCATGTGACCGCTGAAAATGTGCACAATTCTCTCTTCCACATCTCTTCTTAACAGCGGCAATGGCACTTCCCGGAACAGTTTTGCGTCTCCCTGAACCATGTGACCGCTGAAAATGTGCACGATTCTCTCTTCCACATGGCTCTGGTTTTGTCTAGTATGCATCCTTGAAAAAATGTGTGCACATGTTCACTGGCAATGCATCACGTGAACGCGTCACAAGTCATGAACCTGCTGCAAAGCCAGAAAGAAGGGTAGAAGCAGAGAGATTTACAGAGGGTTCAATGGATGACACTTCCGCATTTGATTATTGGAAGGAGGGGAGGGGGACTTTTCACCCTTTATGCAGACCATAACGACCCAGCATTATTTCTCTCTGGGGGCGTTAATTAAACTGACATGACAAAATGATGACAAATGAGAAAATGTTGTCACAAGTCCATCTGGGGAGCCGTACATTGAAACTGTTTGTAAAGGGCAGGTATTTTCTTAAAAATACGTAGCAGTTGATTGTATGAAGCATCTGGTCGTTTTTGCTGTCTGCACACCTAAACCACGCCCATATAGCTACAGTATAAACACAACGCTGATTGGAAAGTCCAGGTGCTACTCAGACACATTCTAAATGATTCCGAGGCTTTCCAGACTGATTATCACAGCGAAAATAAACTGAAGCTGAGGCTTAGCGTTAATGGTATTTTGAGTATAAAACATTAATTCCCAAGTACCTACGATCAATCTGACGCCACACTGGTATTTTTGCAACAAACTGTTTTGGGGTAAACTGACTTTGTTTCAGGCCATTCATGGTAGATATAGCTATCTGAGCATCAGCCTCCACAGCAAAATGCCATTACTGACACGCCCACTTTAGAAACTAGAAGCATTCAATTTTTGTTCCATTGAGATGCATTATATGGAAGTCCATAGAGGACTAAATTCAAATGAAAATGCAATCCCAAATAGCATTTAAATTGTCAAACAATTCCACGCTTTAGAGTGGACTTAATTCAAATGAAAATGCAATCCCATAATTGCATTTTAATTTTCAAAATATACCACGCATTTTAGTGGACACAATTAAAACTTAAATGCAATCCCAAATAACAATTTCATTTTCA
>JAODUH010083985.1:0-15057 GCA_027564835.1 Typhlichthys subterraneus
AGATGGGTAGCGTTTCCGCAGTTCTGACTGTTGCTGAAAGCTCGTTCCACCACTGTGGTACCAAGACGGAGAAAAGGTGAGACTTTGATGAGCGAGTCTTGATGCCACGTAAAGGTGGCATATATATATATACACACACACATATACATATATATATATATATACACACACACATATACATACATATATATATATACACATATACATACATATATATATATACACATATATACACACACGCATACAGGTATTCCTTACATCATCTCAGTTTCAATCTTTGTGATACTGCACCAGAGGAGGTCCTGAAAGTCACAAAACCATTACACTCAAAATGCTGACTGTCGTCTGAAATAGGTGTGAGACACTGGTCAGGAATCCTATTATTCTCTAGTAGTCTGAAATAGAAGAGAGAATGCTATTCTTTTTGTTGTCCCTCACTGTTGCTCCACCACAATTTGCCCCCCCCCCTTAGCTCTCTCACTGACAGTTGCTGCAGAGGCCATACAGTCATGTCGATTTGGATGCACTGGATCAAGCACATGCAACTCCTTAAGCTAGTTATCTAAGTTAATTGATTTCTGTTCCCTGATCCTGTCACCAACGAGAGTACTGGTCACTGGTATTTTTTTAAACTTGACTTTAAGACATGACTTTACCATATCCAATATATATTCCTATCGGTTTGGCATCAAAAAATACCCATGTCCCAGAGGAAGTAAGGCGGCATGCTAATTTACAGTAGACTAAAGGTCTGTTTCGGCTCGTGCCTTATTTGGAGCGTTAGAGCAGGGAGAGCTCAGACGTGTCTGATCCCTGTGGCTCAATAAAGAATGGCAAACTAAGAGGTGAAGCTGGACCTTTTTATTTTTTCTTTTGTCTGCATTCAACTAAATTGGTGGGCTGCCCTGTTCCCTGTGGATGGTGTGCTCTGCATGAATACTGTATTGAAGGTGGAGTCAAGCTAATTCACCTTTTTGTAAAATTCAGCTCTTCTGTGTGCGTGCTGGGAAAAAGAGTAATTGAAGGGAGAGGTGTTTTAGTTTTGATCGAGGTTAAGCATCAACAAACTTCCTCCAGAATGTTTTATTACAATCGCTTAGCTAACTGAAAGAAAAACACCCCTCCCTTCAATGCAACAAGGTGCTCCCTCAGAAGCTCTGCCCTCCAAATTGGACACTGGCCAAGGCTAGGATAGTGTTGTGAGGTGTGTTTGACAACACTATATTCTGAGCCTGGGCTGTGTAGAAACGTCAGATAATTTTTCGTAAAACAGTGTATTCGCTTAGAATCACTGACTCCACCTTTGAGGCCAGTATTCAGCCTATACTGCAGATTTGCACCACCTCCTTCATCTCAGCATCATTTTGACCATAGAGAGAGGACAGACATGCAGCTTTGTGATTGGTTCTTGCCGGGTGATTCAGGTCCTTTGGGCAACATTCTAGGGGATGAAGCCAAGCAGTCAGTCAGCGTGTAGGGAAAAGGATTGGGGGGAGACAATGGATTATCTAGCATCAGATCCTTCTCTCGCTCTCTGTCAATATAAATCCAACAGCAATTCTATCAATAGATCAGTTAATAACATGGCGCTGGTCCCTTGGCAGGATCTTTTGGGTCTGTTTCTATTAGCGTTTCTCAGACCAACCTGGGATTTCATCGGGGCCCTCTGTCTAACAGCATGTCAACATGCCAGTCTCCGTAGCGAGATTACCCACCAGTATCAGAGATGCCGAGCTGAATCTGGGTAACAGGGTGCTGAAATATTGTCATTGAGAATACATTAACATGCAACTTCACATTACATACAGATGACAAACTCAACAAATCCCTCTGTTGTAACTTTTTAACAACATCAGCATTCTGTGCATGTTCTTCTTTGTATATTGTTGTAGTCAGTAACAAAAATAAAGTTAATTTAAGGCTGGTTCATTTATAGCTCCTAAAAAGGAACGGCGTCTGCAGTGACCCAGAATATAACTACAGTAAGACACTAGCCTCGAATCTCAAACAGCATTTATTGTAAATAAGATGAACATAATATTGTAAACACAAATGGAATTACAGTATATAATGTATAAACATATCTAAGTATTCCTAACAGTAAATCTAAATGTCAATTTAAAGATACTCATGTTTATAACATTAATATAGCAGTAAACTACTATTTTTAATTTAAATATATAATGGAGCAGAGATTGACATCACACTCTGTGTGTTGTAAACCGAGCTCTTCTGTTCTTTGTTTTCATATCCAGCCGGCAGTGTGTGTTTGTGTGCGTGTGAGGTCCACAAAGTATTTGTTTTGGTCTGAGATGTGGAAGAAAGTCATATCACTTTAAATATAGAAAATATGGATTTTTATCCATTTTGCTCATGCCTACTCATCCAAGCACTCCCTAACTGTAGGCAGCTTCTTATGAGTTCCAGATTTGACTATATTTGAAGCAAGCTCTAATACTACATCCACTGCTTTTAAACGGTGGTTTTTCTATTTAGTTAAAAAGAAACGTCCACACCAGCACATAAAAAAAAAAGAAATTCCATATAGAAACGCAAAAATACGCTGTAAACCTGTCAAGAGCATGCCAAGCAAGCAGCCGGCGATATAATCCTAAACTTTAAAGCCAGTTTGGCCAATCAGAAGCCTGACTACTGGTCCTGAAATGTTCTCAGTGACTTCCATAGTGCACTGTGAACCTCTGCTCGTCATTATAGTTGGATAGTAACTGTATGTAAAAAGTCCCGTTAGCAAGGTTAAAACCAACACGTCCTCCATTGCTCAAACATGACGCATGTAGATCAAAGAGTTCAGAATTATAGCAAGATTGAACATTATAATGCATTTAAATGAATAACTTTTTTTTTTTACGAATTAGAACAACTCCTGTTTTAAATGTTGCATGTTCGCGTCCAGCCAAGAATAAATAAAATACCAGGAAGTGCTCTTGATTAACGGCTTTTACCAAGGATGCATCCAATGGTAACTTGTGTATGAACATGTCAGCGGAATATCCCAGAATGCATTTCGAATCAACAAGCGGCAATGGCAGTCGAGAAAACCCACTGGCTATACTTTTAGAAATACTACTGTTATTGTGTCACGAAATGCTGTTTTAAGAATTTTTGAAGTGAGAATATACATGTTTTAACTTAAAATCTATGGTCGATTTATCAAGGTGGAGTTTAGTTTCAAATTTGCTACGATTTCGTAGATGTGAGGTCCCGCTTACAGGCCGCCGACTATCAAGCGTTCAGTGTTGTCATCCCTAGGTATTGCGCAATAGCCTAGAGAACGATAGCCAAAAACATGCATCTCAATCTAGATCTGTCCTCGCATTCTTGCAAGACAATTCTCAGAAGGACACTTGGCAAGAACGTACCTCTCAAGAACACAAGTATGTACCTAGCGTTCTTGGAATTGAGAAACAGCCGTAGTCTTAGATGTTTCCCTGGTCCAACACACCTGACTCAAGTTAATAGCTTGTTAGAAGCCTGACAGCAACCCATTCATTTGAGTCAGGTGTGTTGGAGTAGGGAGAAGGGAGACATCTATAACATGCGGTTCCCAGGACCGGAATTGAATTGCCCTAAGCCAACATAACTGTAATGCTGCAATAAGGACTGGACACTAACACATAACACAAAGACACACTTGAAATTCAACATGGACGCTTTACTGACAGGATTGCAGGGAGCAGACAAAGAGAATGTGAGCATAACAGAAACAGCACAAGCATCGACAGATAAAAAACTGAGAAAACACACAGGTTTAAATGCAAAGTGCAACTAATCAGGAGATCGCTGATGAAATCAACGAGGGGCAGGTGAAAATCAAACACAGACAAGGAACAAGTTACACGGGTTGAACAACATGAAACCACAAAGTAATGTGTTACAGAAAACTCTGAGTTAGGTTATTTCGACCTCAAAGCGTTCTAGGCGCATAATGCTAAACGTAATCAAAAAACATGGCTGATTGTAAAAACTACAATATAACATTGCCGAACGCAACGTCGGGGAGCGGGAAGGGCAGGAACCAGGTGTAGATTTGCACAGAAAAGGTAAATTTACTAACTTTAAGTAAAGGGCAAACACTCCACGACCGACAACACGAAACAATATCCGAAAAAGAACAGAAGACAAACCCCAACCTAAATACCTAACTAAACCCACAAGGTGCAAACAATATGCAATCAGGCAGGGAGTGCTTGGTGAGTAAACATCTGTAGACTGAGGTGGGAGCACGCAGGCCCCGGTAATGGGGGGGAGGGGGGGGGGTACCTGAACATTACACCGACATTGGCTATTTTGACATCAATTTACATATATTAGCATAATAACAGGTTTTACTATACTATTATCTGTATTATTTGTATTATTTTAATAGGCAACAAGCAAATATACTTTACATTGCCTTTTAGTTGATGGTACTGTCTACATAATGCGCTTCCTTGGGTAACGCCATTGCTGTGTGACATCAAACTGGGAAGTAGGTGTAGTCGGATCTGCACCAAGTTTAAAAATACAAAAATCTGCCCGGAGTACAAACTCTGGCTTTGAGTGGCGTAGCTCTCACTTTTGCATTATGTTGTGGACACCGTAGCATGTTGGCTAGCATGCTACACATGCTAGCCAATCCGCACACAACATACACGCACATGCACGCACACACACGCGCGCGCACACACACACCTGTTCTCATGGCTCACAATTCCAACCTGTTCTCATGGCTCACTGACACCAGGCTCTCTATCCCCTCTTTTGCAAAACATACGCACCTGCAAAACTGTTCTCATAGCTACACGGCTACATCACTCTGCACAGCATTGCTCCTATTTAGAGTCATTTAGCCAAGCATATGCTACTCTTTCTATGGCATGTTTATTAGACAAGCGCTGTTTCTAGCCATGCATGAATGTGTCTCGTCACGAGTGAACTATGAAACGACCGCATCATCAGTCCAATATTGTGTCGACATACTGTTATAGTTCTATTTGTTCATTGTGACCAAGGCACTGAATGACATGTCAGCTGACGTGTGCCAGTATAGATTTCATGCACACATTTTCACGCATTAATAGCTAAAGCCTGACAGCCTAACACCATGTAAAACTGAATGTCTGGAGAGGTGACAGAAAGCAAATACACTGATTTTAGCTGTCTGCTTTATCTCTTAGGTAGCGCTAGCTAAAAATGTCCTGTGCAGCAGACATATAGTCTTACTCAATTAAACTCAAGTAATTACAAGCTCTTTAGCACTCTCCCAACCGCCAGCCTCCATATTCTTAAAATGGAGCCAAAGGACAGGATGCCTATTAATTAGAACTCTAAAGGCCTCTGCAGTGATTTCTCTTTTTCCTTCTCTATCCTTTTGACACATTAAGTGAATGCGTCTTGGCTGGAGTTTCAAATTAAGTAGAATGAAGTGCTTAGACAGAATCATTCTCCACAGACCAGATGACTTAAGACAGTGAGAAGCTTACAATAAGATAATTCTTAAGCATTATAGCTACTTGGCGTTATTGTCCCTGCCACAGATTTCCATAAGAGAGATTTGCACCACGGTCTTTTGTGTCAAAATCAGAAGAGTAGTTTCTGTAGTATGTTCTCAAAGACATTTTGACTATAGAAACAAATAGTAATGCAAACATATAATTTTCAATACATATTCGGCCCAATGTCTAAGCAAAATATATCTTATTTTATTAATTACATTTTCGAACATTGTCTTGCTAAGATGAGGAAACAGACATTGACAACTGACATTGACACAGGCAGAAGGTCACCACAGTTGAGTGTCAATTAGCTCTAAACCCCTCACACACAAAGCCCCCCCCTCTCTGAGCCTGTGCTGTGAAGGTTTACTGACTAGTTCTGGGCTGCATCTGAATAGTCAAATGTCACGAGGTCAAGGACAGGTTTGAAGGAGAATTCAAAAGTACTTAAGGCCATTTCAGGGTGTGACATGCGCTGCGCTGTGCTCACCACCGAGTTGAGCGCAGATTTCTCCAGGACTCGGCTGCGCTCGCCGTGTCTCTAGGCAATGAAGAGTCTACACTACTGGAGTTTGAAGAACAGACTCCCGCTAGCTAAAGGCCCTGCTAGACAATGAAAAAATATATTTCTAGCATTATAAGCATACAAAAAAACTAATAATTTCATCTTATCAGTTTAGTTATCAGCTTAGTTAAGCAAATATTATATTTCTGAACGGTTTGTTAATATTCTGGGATATTAATATCCCGAATTTGGGATATAAATATCCCAAATTCTAATATAACAAACATAATATTGGCTGAAAAATACATGCTTGAAAATAAGTAAAAGACTAGGAAACGTTGATATTCTACATGTACAATATCAACTTTCCCTCACATTTCCACATGCCTGGCTGGCTGCCTCGTTTCTATTAGCCGCACGGTTATTTGTCACAGCGCACTGTGACAGATAGATCACATATATATTAAATAAATGTTTGTATTTATTTAAAAAAAATTTAATAAATACAAAAATTTGCTATAAATCACAGTTACATTTTTTAATTGACTGACACCCCTAATTTTCTACTTTTGTGAATGTGTTGTCAGCATTATGATGCTTCTATTCAGGGGGTGACGTGTGTCTTGCCTACTGGGGGCAAAATGGCGACTAGAGTATAGTGGCTGATCCACTCACACACTAATGTGCACGTGCATGCATGCATGCCAGTGTGCTTTGTCCAATCGCCTTCTTGGCATATTGCATAACAATGGCGGCACAACTTCCGTCTCATTCAAATGCTAAACATCTATTGCATGCGCTGCTTATCTAGGGTTTTAGACTTTTTCAGTTTTCACCCTGACCTTATAATTTGTGTCAAGTGTTACATTGGGGATTGTGCTCATATTCCAACTCCAGTGAATAGAAAAAGGTCAGCTTTTCAGTCTGCTGACGAATAATCTAGCTATAAACTGAAGGTAGCGCAATCATGCTGTGGAAAAACAATTACCACCTATGTGAGTAAGGGTGTGCGAAGAAATATTGTGGAATTACTTGTTTCCTATATGTGCTTACCATTGTGCAAGGTTTCGTGTGGAGTTTGTATGTAAGCCATGCGTGTAAGGTTATGACTCCCTTGACCCAGGCACTGGCATAAGAACTGGAGCTGGTGGACTGTAAATGTCCAATTCTCCTCCATGTTCCACCTGCATCAATCCAACATACACTAGTTTCTCTCTCTCTCCCCCTCCCAATCTCTCTCTCTCCTCATTTGGATCTCTCCACCTGTTCTCGTGTTCCCATCCATTCCTCATCTGCCCCCATCCTTTATCATCCCGCGGGCGTGGACACACACTTGTCACTGGCAGGCACCAGGAGCTGTGTTAGAGCCTAATAGCTATGGGAGCAATTTCCACACTGCCTGCAGCAAACAGGGCGTCTGCTTTGGGGAGTGTTTATCGGGGGAGGCAGGTCTTCGCTCCATCACCGTGCCAATAGAGACGGCAGCACACAGCCATGCAGCCCTACAGCCAGATAAGGACAGAGACAGAGCCCCACTCGCTACAACAGATGAGACTGGGCACAGAAAGCAGTGACTAATAGCGCAGACACAGTTAAAGTCACAAACTCTAACTTTCATATAAATACATGTCCATTTCTCTGCCGCAGAGTATACTGTAGCTCTGCATACATTAACTTCTTTTTTGTACTTTCTAATGCTTTATTTTGCAAATACATGAGATTCTAATTGAGGTTATGTAATAATAATCCTGCCTACTATTACTACCTACAAGGTAGGACTTTGCAAGGACTTTGATTTCTCCATTGTGCACACTGCTTTTTTAATACGGCTGTGTTTATAGACACATTGCTGCTGATTGGGTAACATCTCTGAAACACCTACCAAACAAAACAAAATGTTCCTGGATGCCATTTCAAAGTTTTGAGGGAACATGTCATCAACCAGGAAACCATTGCAAAACGGTGCATACCATTTTCAGATTGAACGTGCCCCAGGTAAACATATGAGGCACCACGATCACAGAGGTATAACGGTGGCCAGAGGCTATTGCTGTGTGCAGGCACCAACACCTTCAGAGACAGAGTCGAATAGAGTTGGAGCTAGGGGCTAACCCCCATGGGCTTTTTTCTTCTTGCTGGCGTAACCGCCTCCCACGACCACCAGGTCCCGCTGTGGGAAGGTGATGTCCACGCAAGGACTAGTTACAAAGGCAGGCTAAAAACGACTCACTGTGTCTGTGACTGCAAGACCTAGCATAGACAGTATATGTGTATGCATGTGCATATTAAGAGACACTATGGTTTTACTAGACACTTTTATTTACATGTAATGCATTCTGTTATATTTATATGTTATTTTCTGCTATTTTTTACATTTGCACTATATTATAAAACATTTTTAGATTGGCGCTGTCTAGTATATATCTCGTGTGTATAAGGTATATACTGTATGCAAACATACCGTATATACTGCAGGGTCTTGTTGCAGTGTTCTGGTGAATGCACTGAAATATACATACTCAGAACTAAAGAGTCGGTGGAGAAAACGGGCAGGTGTGCTGAGTGAAGGATCATTAGCTTAACTAGGTGCATGTGCAGTAGTATAGTGAAGGCTACAAGGCTATAAGAAACCCAAAGAGCAGGTGATCATGGTGTCTGAGGCGGAGCTTAGGGCCAGGTGAGGATGTTACATCATCACTGAACATGTACGCATGCAAAGTAATGAAAGCCCCATGAAGCATCTTCTTCTAGAAAGAATATAAAAAAGAAAGAAAGAGAAAGAAAAACGATTCAGCGGTTGATTTGGTAACTCATACAATCTATCGTCACGCTACAGTTTAATATCTATAAATATCATGCTAGAGGGGAAATGTTTTGATGAAGTGAGAAGATACAGTACAATACATATTTTACTGGTTTCATGTGGTTTATGCAATTCGACTCATGTCGATAAGTATATTGTAAGTACTGTAATAATTGTGTGTGAAACAACAATAATACAGGATACATTAATATAGTAGAATGGATATAACTACAGTATAATTGTGTTTGTGTCGTTGCCTACTTACTCCAAGGTAACCTATTCCCCTTGCTATCAAATGACTACTGTACTACTACACCAGAGCACTCTTTAGTCATCTTCATGTACCTTGTAATCCATCACGGGTGTCTCTGGCCCCCTGTCCATAAGGCCTGGTGGGAAATAGCTACAGTCAATGTGTTTTGGACCGAGGAACTGCAGCTCTTGCTTTGGCCAGCCGTGACAGGCACGCTTAAATCACACGGGGATAAGGAAACGTCTGGGCCATTCCAACCTGACACCATGTATATAAGGACAGGATTTATCTTGTATTGGTCAGACGGGACTCTAAGTAATGTGGAAACAGGTAAAGTGGTATTAGGGCGAGATCGTAAAAGTTGTATTTTGTTGTATTTTCCACACCGCCGCGCTTTTCAATCATACATTTCACCATGTCACTTCTGAATAAATGCCACCATCTTCATGTCGAAGTGGAAAAAATTATGTTTCCGTCTCATGCTGGGCTTTTACAGTTGTCAGAACCAGAGGGTCTTGTGATAATGTAAACGGACAGAATACATTTTAAAGTAATTAATTTGGCTGGGTTACTGGCAAAGCTCAGTGCTCATAACTACAGGGAGCAGAAAGGAACAGTATAGAGTGGTATTTGTCTTATATCCTGCTTGCTATTTGTTATGTGTGTGTCAGCATATAAGTGTTTGTGCTTGTCTGGCAAGAAATTAACTCACAGTGGTCTGAGACAAAAGCAGGCAAGAGTTGCTGAGCCAATCGCGGTGGCCTGTCAACAGCGGGGCAATTCCACCTGAACGGAGCAATTAATATCTTAGGCTGATGCAGGGTTTGGAAAACCATCAGTCAGCCATGTCAGACAGAGATCTAGCAGAGAGGCTGAGGACCAATATGCGAGGAATGAATATGGGGCCACTCTCATTCTAGTTTGGGTCACAGAGTGTCAGCACCTCTTCAGTTTGGAATTTAACAACTAGAATGTCGGTTACACGGGTGTCCTTCAATCACTGATATTCAATCAACCCTCTGCAGAAAAGTATATGCAGATTATTTTATTCAGCCAAACACTTCTTAAGATGATTTGACTGATTTCGAACTAAAGAAAATGGAGAACTACAATACGGGTATTACTCAGGCTTGCTGCTCCATGGAATGGAATTGGAGACCACTTCTGTACTTGAAGAGCTAGGCATTCCCTGCAGAATATAGTTGAGACATTTTTTAGTGGTCGTCTGGCCATTTGACTGGTTGGATAATTCTGAGCTGCTCTGAGACCCTGGCATACAGACACACACTTGTTGTATTTTTGCTGACTGAACTACTGTATTGTCTGTGCGTGTGTGTGTATTTGCAAGGAATGTATAATAGTTCATCCCTGTGGCATTTAATAATTTCTTAGTTAGTAGTCGGCCTTGTCAACATGCAGCAAATTTACAGTATTAATATCTTTGTCTTAACACCGAACCAGGAAAGGCATAAACATGTTTGTGTTTTAAGACAAGAATTACTTACAGACCTTTAGACATCAATATCTTGTTGATTGTTGTAAGCCTGTCCTGGTGTTAATTATAAAATAAACTGACTACATCACAAATAGATTAAAAACAAATAATTTAACTCCAATTCTAAAAGGAGTAAATGTACTGTAGATAAACAGGTTCTCTTTTGCCAGATGAGATATATATTTTGAGAAAAGACACCTGACACATAACCTGTCAAAGTTAACAAATTTTCTTTCACATTTTGGTGTGAATGAAAGGTGGAAAAAAAAATAGTTTGGGTTGGGGGATAGTCAAACAAATTATGTTTTGTAGTTTTTTGCAGTTTCATGTTGTCAATATTCCTGTGTTGCTCTTGACATATTTGATTATCTTCTCACGATTATAGTCAAAAGTTAGAACTAGAAGTTAGCAGTTACTCAAATAACACATTCTTCTGTCCAGACACATGTAGCCATTCAAGGAAATAAATAGTGTAATATTACACAAGGAATATAATTGATAATCATTCTTTTGATTTATTAATTTATCTAAAAACATTGCCAGGATTATTTTGGAATATTTGTTCAGAGATTGGCTGCTCTAATGGGTTTCACAATGTTCTCCTAATTCTGCAAAACATCAAGCAGCCTAAGAAGAACAAATATAAGTTTACTGAAATGGAATAATGATGAAAATTACATCAGTCATGTTAACAGCCTTTTCTACACTTCTCCCGTCACAATCCTACTTCAGTGAATTTGTACCACTAAATTCAATGTTCTAACACAGAGTTTTGGCATTGCCACAATTCTGTAAGGGTTTGCTATAGTATATTAGTCATTCGGAGGAGTGATTAAGTCCACCTGCCCATGTCTTCTGGTCCAGCCCGAGGCCAGTGCTGCTGGCACTAAACCATTTATCAGATTGGATAGATCCCTTTTAAATTGTGGATTATATATATATATATATATATAGTAATAATACCCCAATGGAGTGGTACATTTCTGGCGTCCCTAAAAAATAAAAAATAAAAATATATAGCATCATTCAAAGTGAATGGAATGTGTTTCTCCCCACTCTCGCCCCAACGCACACACACAAAACAAATCACAAGATCCCGTAGGCCATGAGGTACAAGATGATAGATGTTTCCAATCTCGTGTCACAAGTACTATTGCAACAGTCACCATCATATAGTAGCTTCTCTTGAAAGAAACTGTAAATGAGCTCATAACAGTTTAAGCTTTCAAGATTCAGTTCTTCAGAAAACACAGACATGCTTATCAACCTGATTCACATATAGTAAGTATATTGTTATTGTCAGACTATCATAAAATAATTTCTCTGTCACACCTGTACTTTTGATCCAATCACCAAGCTGTATGCTAGTACCAGGTGTGAACAGGGCCTCACTTGCTATTTACAGACAAATTACATGTGTTATATTGTTCTCAATGTTGCTTAGCAGGAAGTTCAAAGAGAATCAAAGCAGCGGGAGCTGTATTACAATCACTTTACTGCAACGTTGTGACAAAAAGAGAGCTGAGCCAGAAGGCAAAGCTCTTGATCTTCCGGTCAATATTCGTTCCTACCCTCACCTATGGTCATGAAGGGTTGGTCATGACCGAAAAATCTAGATTACGGGGTACAAGCAACCGAAATGGGTTTTCTCAGGAGGGTGGCGGGCCTATTCCTTAGAGAGAGGGTAAGTTTGGCCATCCGTGAGGAACTCAGAGTAGAGCCGCTGCTCCTTTGCGTCGAAAGCAGCCAGTTGAGGTGGTACGGGCATCCGGGCATAAGGATCCCTTGGGTGTCCCAGGCACGTCCAGCTGGGAGGAGGCCTCGGGGAAGACCCAGGACTAGGTGGAGAGATTATATCTCCACATTGACCTGGAAACGCCTCGGGATTCCCTAGTCAGAGCTGGATAATGTGGCTCGGGAAAGAGAACTTTGCTGGAGATGCTGCCCCCGCGACCCGACTACGGATAAGCGGATGAGGATGAGGACTTAAAAACCTATATAATAGTTTTCTTCAATTCAGTCTACTTTAACTATAAGAAATGTATTATTTAATATGCTGTGTTTAAATTATTTGTGGATTTAATCTTGCTTGATGAAATTAAGGCATTACACACATTTGGCCAAATCGCATTGTCAGTGTGTGCATGCACAATTGTGTGTGTGTTTGAGTTAATATAATTCTAGTTCACGCGTATGCAAAAATACTAAGCATATCACAATTCACACCATTAGCAAAGTCCATTAATGATAATTAACCATTTAATTATTGTGACTGAACCCACGTCTGATGTCTTTTGTCCAGTACTGGTTTAGCATTTACATGTGGTGTCCTTACATGTGGTGTCCTAGCAATGCTGCTGTGAAATAACAAACCAACATCCCGCTGACCAGTGGAATTGCTTGACTTGTCAAATGTCAAATCCCGATTTCATTCTTCAAGTCTCTTCCGTCTTTTGTTCTATTCATTTCTGTCGGGGTCCTTCATCATATCCGCCCATCTGTGTTGTGCACCGATGCTTCTGTCTTCTCCCAGACAGTTGTCTGCCATTGGTACAATGGAGTCAAAATGAAAGGTTGACGAAGACTGTCATGTCTTAAAACTGTCTGCGGGGACTCATTAAGACAAACCCATCTGTGCCATCACATTCTTGGCCAGCGAGAGAGAGCTCCCACCTCAACAGATGAGTGGGAAGTGTAAATAATGGAAAACAGGTCCCACATAGGGCCCAGGGGGAGTCAGTTCTTCTGGAGAAACATTGTTGATATCTGAACTTGATCAAAACAAAAACAACTCTCTCTTCAATGCCATAGGTTCCTCAGATGACTCATTGAAAACTCATTGCCAAGGTTAGGATAGTGTTGTGTGGTGCGGCCTGCACTTCATTTGTGCCCTCATTTACAGAGCCACGGCTGTGTAGAAACATACACAGAGCGGGCAGTTAGCAGACGTGAGTGGATATTTCCTGAATTTAACAAAAAGTATTTTGTACAATCACTGACTCCACCTTTTAAATGAAGCTATCTTGGCCAAGTGTATGGTGATCAATAAATCACCATCCATATGGCGATCAGCATTGGATCCGCACAACATGGCTTCCTCGTTCTTCTCTCAGGAGGGAGAACGCACAGCTGAACATTTGGTCCCACACCGGAGCTTTGGCGGTATAGAAATAGCCTTCCCACTACGCTACACACCGCTCATGCCATACTTGCTCATAGTTTGTTCCCAACAGGTAGTAAATGACAAACCCCCGCGTGTGGTTCCCTGTGTGTGGGAGAGAGGGGCCGTTGCGGAAATAAGCACGCACGGGCGGGCGGGTTGAGGCGATCGGTGCCGAGGCAACAGAGAGGCGTGCGAATGGTGCGCATGAAGCGCGGATCAGGCCTTGTAAGGTTTCTATGATGAATCCAACGCCTGCGCTGGTGTGTGTTTCCCATTCCCCCGCTGCTCAGACGGACACGATCAATGGACCACTGTGTCACGGCGTATCATCACTGTCCTCTATTACAGTGTGGGCATGTTGACTTTCTTCAGCTATCTTCTGTTCATGCCGGGGGGCACCCAACATTTCTTTCATGTTCAACTGTTAATTATGAAGACATTTGACACAGCATATTACAATACCACAATTTACACATTTTATATCTACAGTATAAATGTGAAAAAACATTTAGTAGTATACCTAGTTGCTAAATGACAATGGAAAATATCCAAAAGCAAAATAGGGAATGCTTTCTTGAAATACTGCATACTAGTTTAAGATTATAAAGATGTATATTAAGCGCTCTTTGCATTATTTCCGCATCATGAAAGCGCTGTCTTTTCCTTTCTGTAATATTCTTTGATCATAAGTACTTGTCTCAGAAGGTTTCACTTCTCCCATCTAAAGTTATTAGTCATATAAACGGTACCCCATATCCAACGCAACTAACCTTGGAAAAGGTTCCAGCTGTTTATTTTGTGTGTACTGTATGTGTAACCTTATGTCTGAGAATTAATACTTAGCTGTGTTTTAAGACTTCCTTCCTTGATTCCTTTTATTAGAATGGCAATCTGGTTTGGTACTCCTGTGTTGAGATCATGTTTAATCCTGATTGTTTCACAACCAAATAACATTTTCCAGGGAAACACAAAAGCCCACTGCAGTGTTATTTCCCCAGAACATATGCCATCAATAGTCATTACTGTAAAAATATATTTTTTATTACATTTCTTCATATAGCAGAAATTGGTACGGTGTCATTATAGGTGCATGGTTTGCTTACTGTATAGCTGACATTTCTAGAAATTATAAATTTCAGCAATATTTCAGTAAAAACATGAAAGCAGCTTTGAGCATAATGAATGGTTACCTGTGTGTTTGGTTCACACCAACCTTAACTGATTCACACATCTGGTGTTGGGCAGTAGCATTGCAACTTGTAGTGACGCTACTAGTTAAACTACATTTCTCAGTAGCGTGGCGGTAGCGGCGCTGTTTTCTGAATCAAATAGCTTTTCAGTAG